>PVKU01012860.1:0-32550 GCA_004027475.1 Anoura caudifer | reverse complement strand
GGTGCAGGGCGAGGGCATCGCTTCGGGGCGGCCCGGAGGAACAGCCCTGCACGCCTGGTGGGGGCGGGGTGGTCTGGCGGTTATGGCACAGACTCTGGAGACTTGCCGCCTGGAATTGAATCTTGGCTCATTCGTCCGCTGTCTGTGTGCTCTTGGGTGCTCGGTACCTCTCTGATACCCCAGTTCTGCTGGCCCGGTGTCGCGGACCTGGGGAGGCGGGAGGAGAAGGGGGGCTTCCTCCCTCTCTCTGATACCACGGCAGCGCCCATTCTGTAGCCTTGTCACGAAGAGGAAGCGACGGAGCCGTGGCCCGTGTCCTGGGTTCACCTTGCCCAGCAGGGAAGGGGGACTCTCTGGGTTTTTGTTGTTGTTGTTGTCCTGTCTTAGATGCAGACCCCTAGTGCTTTGTCTGACTGTGAGGGGCTGACGTCATGGAGTCCAGTGTGAGGTTCACTGTCACCTTAGAGAGTTAACACCCACCAGTTGGTGACAGTCACGGGACATTGAGCACCTAATGGGCTGCACCTCCCTGGCCTGGGAGGATGGCACGGTGAGGGGGACCTGCTTGCTGCTCCTGTGGCCTCCCCGCTGGGCTGCCTGAGGCCTTGACTTCATTTGAAGGACACGTTCAGGAATGTCCGTGCCTGGGAATGCTGTCCCTGGGCCGCCGTGGACTCACAGGGCCAAAGAACGTCAGAGCCGGCTTCCAGCGAGCACCAGGCCCCAGCCCGCCTCTTACCAACAGGGGCCACCAAACGGCGAGGGAGGGCAGTGGGGCGGCCAGGTGGCCGTGCTGGGGAACACAGCAGTGACGAAGTCAGGCAGGTCCCTGCTTTTACAGAGCTGTGACCCAGGGAGGGAGCAGACAGACTGCGAGGAGACAAATGATTCCCAGGTGAACAGGGCACAGTGACAAAGAAAAACACACCGGGGGCTATTTTACAAAGGCGGCCAGGGAGGGCTCGCTGAAGAGGCGGTACTTCAGCCGAGACTGGGGCTATGTGGAGGCGCCGGCCGCGCCCAGGTCTGGGGAAGGCCGTGTGAGAGACAGAAGGAACTGCGAGTTCAGGGTCGCCGAGTCGGTGGTGCACCCGTGTGTTTGAGGCTGAGTGAGGCCGAAGCCCAGGGCGTGAGGGCGATTTCGCCCAGAGAGCCAGGCAAGGCAACCCCTGCAGGGCGCAGGGCCGCTCGAAGGAGATTGCGTTTGACTGTGGGCGCAGGGGAGGGAGGCCAAGCGGACAGTTGCCAGCAGTGGGCTGAGAAAATTTGATTGATGATTGAAAAGATTGTTCCGCTGCTGTGTGGAGGGTGGGCGGTTGGGTGATAAGAAGAGAAAGAGGAGAAGCAATTAGGAACTGACTTCAATAGTCTTAGATGAGAGACAGTGGTGGGATGAACTTGTGCCTAACAGGCTGGAGGGGAGGAGAGAAATGGGCCGCCTGGGGAAGTGTTTTGGAGGCAGAATAGACCGGATGTTGGAGACAGTGGGGTGAGGGACGTCTGAGGGAGACTGACTTCTTGTCTTTGCCCCGAGCAACTGAAGAGACAGGGGGACACCCTGAGATGAAGAAGCGTGGGAGAGGGGCGTGTGGGGTGTGTGAGGTGCCGGGTGACAAGCATGTGGTGTGGCCGAGCAGGCGGTTGGCTACAAAGGCCAACTCTGTCTCAAGTTCATGGCTAGTTTCTGGTCAAGAGCACTGTATTTGGGTGCTGGTGGCTCTCGGTACAGTGGTCCATCTTAGCCTTTGAAGCAGTAAAGCAAGGTCTGGTAGCGTGACCCAGCGGCCTTGCAGCGTAAGAAGCTTTGCAGTAGCCGGAGGACACAGCGGCTTGGTAAGCCTGTCGGGAAGCGTGGTGTTGGCTTGGAGTTGTCAGCCGGGCTGCAGTTAGTCGCGTTGAACAGCGATGCTGCGTGCACTGCCTTACGTTCATTTCGTGTCAACAGGTTCTTTGTCCCATTTCATTCTTACACACTCTTGAAGAGTAGACGTTGTCATCCCCATGTATCAGTCAGATACAACCAGAAGAACGGAACCAGCAGGATGGATGGATAGATGAATAGACAGACACACACACACAGGTAGATCGATAGATACATAGGTAGGTGGGCAGGTGGGTAGACAGGTAGGTAGGCAGGTAAGTAGATAGGTAGGTAGATAGATAGGTAGGTAGGTGTGGGGGGGCTCTGCCCACAGGGCCCCCCGGCCACCACAGATGAGAATAAGTCTACCAAGACATGATCTGCTGGGGGAGGAAAGGTAGCCAATCTCTCAAAGGAGAAGGGCCAAGAGCCTTTTCCTCAGTGGGCTTTTTGGGGTTCGTTTTGCACAGGAATACAGGTAAAGCTCATCAATCATTGTCCAGCAGTGAGGATTGAACAGTAGATAACACATAAAGAACTCTGAGGGCCTATTTTAAGTCAGGGTCAGATAGCTAAGGGGCTATAAAACTTTGAGGAACAAACTCACTTCTTGCTTGGACCCTTATTTAATTGAGAGCATTCTAAACAAAGCAGGTTTAATAGGATTTTACATAATCTTCCTTAGGTCTGATCACCCTAGGGAACCCACCCTTTCCAGCACAGGGCGGCACCCACCACCAGCATTGTCTCAGGCTTAAGGCAGGTAGGAGAAGTAAGGCAGCCAAGAGATTAGGAGACTTCTTGAAGACAGAATAAGGACTCAGGCTATGTCATAGCTGAGGTCCATCACCCCCTTTCGCTGTAGCCCCCGAGTCCTTCTTTGGGGCCTCCATGTGATCGTGCCTGTCTTAGGTCGTTCCCCCTTGGGGAATCTTACTCATCATTGGCTAACCGATCAAGCATTGGGGGCCAGTTATGGATGAAGTAAAAGGAGCAGAAGCAGCGCCCTTGCCAGGGAGATAAGCCTTGTCTCCTTAGTGGCTTACGGTCCAAAGGTCGCTTACTCAGCCTTAGCCATGGGGGCGTTGCAACTCCTGAAACCAGGCAGGGCGGTTCCCAACAGGTAGGCAGGTAAGTAGATAGGTAGATAGGTAGGTAGGTAGGTAGACAGATAGCAAGGAGCCGGTTTACACAGGTGGGAAGGGGAGACGGGCACTCGTGGGCATGAGCTGAAGGCACAGGCGGGACTTTTCCAGGAAGGGGGCCTCAATTCTGCTCCCAAGGACTTTCAGCGGATTGAGTCAGCACCCCTGCACCGTCCGTCCCCCCACATTATGTGGGACGACATCCTTTACTTACTTCAACAATGCGCGTTAATCGCAGGCATGGAATTCCTCCACGGTCACACCCACACCGGTGTCCGAGTACACGGGAACCGAGCTTGCCTAGTTAACACGTTCGGCTGATCCTCACGCCCCAATTCACAGATAGGGAAACTGAGGCTCAGAGAAGAGGAAGCTGCAGAGCTGGCTCTTCAGCCTTCACTTGCCTGTTAAAAATATCCTCGTAGGTGTTTTTTGAGTCCTTAAATCTCACACAAGGTTTGCATCAGGATCCAAAGAAAACCTGGGGTGGATTTACCAAGAAGGATCCAACCAATACAATGTTTAAAACACGAGAGTGAAGAAGTGTTTCCCTGCGTTTTCCCTCCTCGTCTAGGAGCCTCCTCGTGAATAATTTCCAACGTGGGTAAGGCTTCGATTTTTAAGGAAGTCAATGATGGTAGAGTTTTCTTCTTTAATTCTTCATTCAGGATTGCAAGAGACCCAGATTCTTAACACCCGTGTCCAGCCCCGAGGCCGAGCAAGCTCCTGGTTGGATGATGGAGTTGCGCTCTCGTCTTTCCCCGACTGCACACGGGCGGTTTTTACGTGCGCTCAGGAGCAGAACGTCACGGAGCTCACACCCTTGGACCACAGTCACAACTCCGGTTATTCTGGGGGCTGTGCAGCCATGGTTCTGGGGTGCCTCCGCTTCAGTTTGCTGGGGACTCTTGTCAGCGCTTTGTGACGAGTGTGCTTGGGAGGTGTCACCAGAGCTACTTTCCCTTTGGTGGCGGCGGGTGCCCTTAGGGGGCAGAGGCCAGCGAGGAGACAGATGCTTGCTTCCTGGGCCCGCAGGTTGAGTGACAACCCGAGATCAACAGGTCACAACTTGTCTCAGCGAGGAGGCGGGAGGGGGTCGGGGATCCCAAGGAAGTGCCCGCCCTTGGACCCTGTGTGTGTGGGGGGTGCTGATGGAGGGAGTGAGGACAGTTTCACCGTGTGTTTCCCTGAGGTCCCGCCCCGGCAGGACAAAGCTGTCACTGTGGGTTACCTCTGACCACCCAACTGACCGCTCCTCGTGGGAAAGCCCCGGCGTGGCCCAAATGGCTCCCAGGCCTGTTTCCGCCCTGGATTTCCAGGCCGGGGAAGTGTCCTGGGCTCTTGGCCCACGTGCCAATCCCCCAGGGAGCCGCTCCTGCACCAGCCGGGGAAGCGCAGGCTGCATCACCTGGAGGGAGAATGCACATGCCGTCGGGTTTTTATCCCTTTCAGGCAGAATTACTGTTTGTTTGTAGGAAACGTCTACAGGTTTAGTTTAAAGAAACACCTGGTTTGAATAGAATGCGTTTCCCCTGGAGTATTCAGGATGGGCTTTGAATGTGGGCCCGAACCCAAATTACGCAGGGGGCTCTCGCTGTGGGGAAGGGGAGCAGAAGGCAGGGAGAAGGGAGGCGGGGGCAGGGCTGGGCTTTTGGAGAGGGCTCCGCAGATTTTATGTCAATCAGGAAGAACTGGGACAGGGCCGCTGTGGGGACCGCGGCGAGTCCCCGCTGGTGGCTGCCCGTTGGACGAAGGGGTCGGAGGACCACGCACCTACAGCAGAGAGGAGCTGGCGACAAGTCTCCGTGGAAAAGTGGGGTTTGCCAGTCAGGAACGCAGCAGAGAAGAGCAGGCACCTGGCCGGGAGTCTCAGGAAGGCACTCTTGAGAGATGGGCAGGCCGGGGGGGGGCGGGTGGCAGGGTGCTGGGGCGGGGCATGCAGGATGCTGCCACGGCCCTTGGGGGAGGGCCCTGGAATCTGCATTTCCATCAGGGAGCCCAGATGATTGCGATGCAGGTAGTGGGCTGACCACTCCTGGAGAAATGATGGTCCGCAGCTTGGGATAGAAACCCCTGCGGGACCCCCACGGCAGGGGGCTTTCAGGGCTTCCCTTGGGGTGGACTGAGAGACTGGAGGCTGCGTCCTGTTTGGGAAGAGGAGGGCTGCATCGGCCTTGAAGTCTTCGGTCCAAAGATGCTGCCCATTTGCTGCCATGTCTGAACTCTGCCGCCGCCCGCCTGAAATCGATGTCTCGCTTCCGGAGCTGCCCGCTGCATTCGGACTTGCCGCCGCGGGTCTGCAGCCAGGCTGCCCCCCCTGGGACCGAGTCTCCGGAACAGTCACAGGTGTGGAGAGGCCCAGCGTGCTGCCTTGGGGACCTCGAGGATTTCCCCCGCCCGCTGAGAAACGTGTCTTCTCCTCGGTGACGTCTGCAGGACAGAAATCACTCAGCGCCGGCGTCAGGGTCCGGTGAGAGGCCTCTTCCTCTCTGAGCTCCAGTCTGGCCTGGTGGAAAGGGGCCCGGGCGGGGCAGCTCAGGGGGGGTGCAGCTGAGTGCTGGGGCTGCCCCCCGGGGCCGGTGGCTAGCCTCGGCGTGGGCCGCTGGAACTCACGGTGGTCGGGGGCTGTTAGAGGCGGACCCCTGCGCACACACGGAGGTGCCCCCGGACCTGAGCCCTGTTCGGAACGGTGCGCAGCCGCGGCCCCGTGTGCGGTCCGAGCCCCCTTTGGTGGGAGGAGCCGATGCCGAGTGTGTTTGGGGGACAGGAGCCGGCAGCTGAACGCGAGCGCGGGACTGTCCTCGTGCCTCCGGTCCTTCTGAGGAGAAGTGCCTTCCGGGGACCCCGGGGGGCTCCTCTGGCCCTTGCCTCCTGGCACTGAGAGAGAATGCACACACCTGCGAACTGTCTGTCCCCCGCTGGGCTTGGGGTCTGCTTCTTCCTGCCAGTCTCTCCGCCCCTGCCCACCCCCCCAAAAGGAAGAAAACACAACAATGAGAGTGGCTACGAGTGTGTGGGCAAGTCCCTCTGTGTCTCTAACCCTCAGTTTCCCCTTGTAAACGGCGGTGACCATGGCGCCTGTCCCCTCGGGTAGTCTCCTTGTAAAGACTGACTTCATCCTCCCCCCGCCCCAGTTTGAAGTGACCCGTCCATAGCAAGCATCCAGCTCTGCGGCTCCCTCGCACCTCTGCCCTCTGAAGCCTGTCCACGTGGGCAGCTCGTGGTGCGACCCCTGACCCTTCTCGTTAGCTGGTGTTTGGTGAATGGATAGTGTCCCCTTCAGAAGGCAGCCAGGGTGACCCCAGACTAGGCTCTGAGCCCAGGAGAGAGGTCTCAGCTGATGACAAGCCCCTTTGGCATTTCCTGGCACGGTCGGTCGGTTGCAAGGGCCAGGTGGCCCGGTGGGTGGCGTGGGCCACGGCTGCCCCACCAGCCTGCTGCCAGCAGCGCAGCCCGCAGAGCTCTCAGCCTGCGGGTGCAGGAGCTGCCTGGCTCGGCTGCTGAACGTGAAGGTCGGCCAAACGCACGGCGCGTCACCTCTGTCACTCTCCAGGAGAAACGAGAGAAAAATGAGTTTGAGAGAAGTTAGTTTCTACCTTGGCTGTTCACGGCAGCAGGGTGCTTTGAAAGGACAAGGTGAGAGCGAATGTGAGCCCACACTCTGCTCTGGCGGAGGGGACACTCCGAAGCACAGGGAGGCACCGTCCCCGGCTGCGTGGCCGCCGGCACAGAGTCAGGCCTGCGCTCAGGTCTCTGCACCCCAGTTTCTGTCATCACCCAGCCCCTGGCCTCTGCCTCTGTCCAGCTGGAGGGAGACAGGCCCGGGGCTCAAGGGCAGGAAGACACGGCGTTGGGGGCCTCCACCTTTTGGACCGTCCTTACGGGCTTGGCAGGGTTTGCACAGAGCGAGAAGATACTTCCCAGGGCGTCGTGATCCAATGCCGGCCACGCAGGCCAGCTGGATGTATTTTACATTTTGTAGTAGGAGCTGCCTTTTAAAAGTAGGAAGAAACAAGTGGAATTACTTTTAGCAATATAGCCAATAATCTGCTTCAGTTCAGCCAGTACACTCAACATGTTACTATTTTAACATGTAATCAATGTCGAAATGATCGACGAGCTATCTCACAGCATTTTTCCTGCCAAGTCTCGGAAGTCTGGCATGCAGTTCACACTTCCACGTATGTTGCGTGGGCCCGCCGTGTTCTGTGTGTGGCTTGTGGCCACTGTGAGGGCCGGGAGGTCCATCTCTGGGGGAGGGGGAGGCTGGGGCGCAGGGGCACCGTCCAGAACCTGCCTCTCGGTCAATGCCATTGGGAGGGCTGGATACCAGCCGAGCGGAGGCGAGAGCTGGTTGGCAGGATTGATTCGTTCAGCTCCTGTGGGGGTGGGAGGTGAGGGGGTGCACGGAAGGGTGGCACCGCTGACCGGTTCCCTGGGCCCTGTCCTTTTCTGCCTCAGATCGGGCGTTCCGTGGCCCCACGGCCTCTGGCTGGGCTCCTGAGGGTACCGTACCGTGCAGACCTGCCACCGTGGTCCACGCTTGGGATTTAACTGGAGCGCGTGCTCTTCCTGTTCACTCTTTAAGACCCTGCTGGGAAAGTGACCTTGGGACTCCTGGGAGGGCCCCTCGGCCGAGGACCCGGGCCTGTCTCTCGGTGGCAGAGTCTCGTCAGCAGCTCCAGTTTCGGTGCTGACGCTGTGCCCTGCGTTGGTGTTAGTGCAAGGCTGGGCAACCGCAGTGACTCTGTCGCTCCCCAGTTTGTGTCGGGTGGGTTTCATGGCCAGGGTGGCAATGGCCCTGGTCACGGTCACGGTCATGGAAGAGGCCCCCCCCCCGCACTCATAAAGCGTTCACGTCTGACCACCCGGAGCGACGGCAGGCTGAGAGTCCCCGGCTCCCTAGTCAGTAACTTGGGTTTGAGGGTGGCCCCTCAGGGTCTCTGAGGACACGTGGCTTCCTGTCCTCACTGCCTTCATCAACCCCCCTTCCCTCCCCCCCAGGGCCACCCGCGAGTGTAAGCGACGCTCAGGATCTGGGACCAGGAGTCTTGGGTGTCGGCCTGAGCTCTGCATCTTGGCGCCGGACCTCGAGCAGGCTGCTTACACGTTCCAGGTCTCAGCTCGCCCACCTCGGGCGCGGAGCTGAGAAGGCTCCCCTCACGCAGGGCTCTGGGAGGCTGAGGGTTCCGCGGGCACTGACGTGGTCGTGAGCCAGGAAGCACTCTGCGCAGGGAGGGCAGGGATGGGTGGCGGAGCCCCAGAGGGCTGCCTGTGAAGACCACGCTCATCCTGAGACCGTTCCTGAGATGCGCTAAAACCGGGGTGCCACCTCAGATCCCCTCTCGGGAGAACCCCATTCTGGCTTCGCAAGGCAGTGAGCAGAGAAAGGCGAGGCCGTACGGGCACCCCATGGGCCGAGTGGCGTCCAGGTGCCCAGGCTTCTCCTCCCCTCTACCCTACCCTGCGGTATGTTTCCCCTTCCTGGGTGTCACGGGGGGACGTTTCAGCCTGGTGCCCCCGGGACAAAGGGGTCGGAGAGAGCCGCACCGCAGTGTGCTCCCCGCCCAGGGCGCGCAGGTGGGCGGCGGGGGCGCTGGTCCCTGCGCTGGAGGAACGGACGGCTCTGAGTTTGGCCCCCGCTGCGGGCTTCTGGTGACCCGAGCGGGGATGGCATTCTTGTTGTTCACTGTCTTGTATTTTCCGGAGCCTCTTCTCAGAGGCAGCTGGCTTCATTCCTGTCTCTCTCCCCCTTCCTTCCTTTGGTAGCATTTTGTGTTCAGCCAGCTCACGGGTCTGGGCACCATCGGACAGCAGGGCGTGTTTGAGTGTTGGCGTGAGCAGGTGAGAGCTTTGACTGCTGGGACCACACCTGGTCCAGGCCACTCGATTTTCATTCCCCAGGGCCCAGGACAGGGACTTCTGGAGGGGCAGGTGCCCAGTACGTGTCCACCGAATGAGTGGTGACGGGTAATAATCAATGCTTTTGAGGGGCTACGGTATTTTGGGGGAGCCGCGAGAAGCGGTCTCCTTTAGCCTTCGCAGCGGCTGGAAGAGGCAGGTGCTGTCCCCGTGTCAGAGGTGAGAACGCTGCGTGGCCAGGCCTGGGAGAGCCACGCCCGAGGCCATTCAGGGGCGGGGCGTGCGGGGTTGGAATCGGGCCGCTGTTGCTCCAGCAACATTTGCCTACATTTCTTGAAATGCCTGCCTTCTACCGTAACAGGAGGAGTTCCTTAGATGCTGTAGCTTCCGATTGAGGTACGGTGGTACCGGAGAGACCACGGACTGTGGGAGCTCCCCCAGAAAGAGAGGGTCTGACGTGGAGAGGGGTCCCTCATCCACGAATCAGGTTCTACTGTTAAATGTCCACTCACCTCTCATGGAGACAGCCGGCACTCACTCACTACTGACCGGCCAGACACTGTGACTGGTGCTTTGTGTGTGTTTAATCCTCACGTCCTCGACGGTCAGCGTGGCTCCGTGGGTCGGAGTGTCGTCTGGTACGCCCGCAGACCGGGGATTCGGTGACCAGTCAGGCCATGTACCTAGGCTGCGGGAGACAACCAGTCAATGTTTCTCTCTCAAATCAATAAACATACAGAAAGCCCTCAGCACCACCCCCCAAAACAGATGCAGAGGGTGTTTTCTGTCTTGCCCGTGGCCACGCAGCAGGTCCCGGCACCGATGCAGACCGGGGCCTGCCTGACTCCAGGGCGGAGTCTCCCGACCCCTCCAGGTCCCGCCTCCCCCTCTTCCTGCCTCTGTGGTCGGACTCAGGGGTTGCTACACGCGAGTTTGTGATTGCCAACCATCCCCCCCAGGGCGCGACGCCCTGGGAGTTGGACCCTCGTCTTTCACCTCCGTGATGCCCCCGGTCTGTTCGGCCGGGGCGCGAGTCCGCTCATTCAGCATGCAGCGGGCACTTCTCGGACTCTGCGAGCCGAGCCTCGGTCTCTGTAACACTGAGGACCGACAGGGATGTTTGTTCGTGGCCCCGCGTTGTCGCGGGCAGCGCTGCCTGTACGCCGAAGCAGGCACTTCGTGTCCCGGGCCGCGTGCCCTGGGCCACCCATAATTTCAGCGGTAGCTGTGCGGGACAGTCCTCTTCCCGGTGACCACACGCCACCCTAAGCACCTTCCGCCTCCCTGCTCCAGGACCCGGTTCTGTTGCTGAAGCCCCAGAAGCTGCTGGTCTCGGTTCGGGGCAGCCCAGACCTGCGGGGGAGTCAGCGCCCCCAGCGAGCCGCAAGGGGTGGAGTGCAGGGTGAATGCCCCAGCCGCGCGTCCGTCCGAGGAAATGCTTGGGTGCAGCCCTTCCCCGTGGTCTCTGGGAGCGGGTCCCCCGCTTCAGCGGGCCCCAGTTGCCCAGTGGCCACCGGCCCCTCTGATGGGGTTCCTCCTGCTTCTCTGCCTCTCTCTCCTCCTCCCGCTGCTGCGTCCCGGGAGTACCTCCAACACGGGGAGTTCGTGCCCGAGTCCCTGTCTCTCTCTCTTTCTTCCTGAGGGGTGGGGCGGGGTGGGGTGGGGAAGCACCAGACGAGACTCGGGCCTGTGTGTTAGTGGCCTGGTGCCAGAGGCCACATATGTCGACACTTGGTGGGAATAAACCATGTGGTTGGACTGATGAGAGAAGTGTTTCTGGGGAGACCGAGCCGCAAAGGCCTTGGATGGGTAGGTTTGCGGTAACTGGAGGACAGCTTAATTTTCGGAATTTTCCTTCTGCCTTTATTTTTATTTTTTAAAGATTTTATTTATTTTATCTTTAGAGGGGAAGGGAAGGAGAGAGGGAGAGAAATATCAATGTGTGGTTGCCTCTTGTGCATCCCCTGCTGGGAACTGGCCTGCAACCCAGGCATGTGCCCTGACTGGGAATCGAACCAGTGACCCTTTGGTTCACAGGTCAGCACTCAATCCACTGAGCTACACCAGCCAGGGCTATACTTCCACCTTTAAGAGTTCATGACCTCTAAGCAAGGATGCTGCTGAGAAGGTGTGATGCTTGAAAAGGAAGAGCCAGCCGCCCGGTCGGCACCGAGGGCCACCATGACCTTGAGTCACCTCCAGTCTTAGCTGTTTCCTCAGTTTGGGGGTAAAAACGGCTAACCCCGCGTTCCTGAGTCTGTGGTCCCCAGCACTTGTCTGTCAATGGCCCTCTTCCCCTTGAGTCTCAGTTAGGGCCTTGTCTTTAAAAGAGGCCAGGCTGAATCTCCATCCTCACAACGCAGGATGCGGGGGTGGCGGCGGCAGTGGCCCTGGCGCGCACAGGGGAGGTGGGCAGGGTCGGTGCCTGGGGTGTCCGGGCTCACTGCCACCGCCGCGTCGACTTGCTTGAAGACTTTTTACTTAGGAGGAGCAGCATGATCTGTGGGTGGGTCTCAAGGAGAAGACTTCTCACCTTCAGCCAATGAGGACACCCTGCCGGTCAGCGGCAAGAGCTGCGTTCGTTTCTGCACTCGGGGCAAAGAGCTCTGTCCCAGCGACGATGAGGCCAAGGGTCGGACTCCTGAGCGGGCCGGGCCGACGGTGGTCCTCTCTCCTGGGCGCCTCTCTCACAGAGGGCTGCTGCGACCCGGTGCCCCGCAAACTGCAGAGTGAAGTCTGCCCTCCACGCTTGCGTGGTGAGAATCATCCACACGTGCCCCACCCCCGCCCCGGCTCCGCTCCCGGTTCCGGCCCATCGGCCCAGGTCCAAGTCGCACCAAGCACTTTCCTGATGCTTTGAAGGCTCTTGTTGCTGCATCGCACCAGCACGGCCCAGCCCACCATCCTGTTCATGTCTGCGCCGAGGGGATACTGTGAAGAATCACATCCTAACTCGTAAACACCGCACAGCTGTTATTGTCGCTGGTCGTTCGGGCAGCAGAGTCGGATCTTAGTGCGGAGGCGGCTGTGATGCAGCGGGATGCTTAAGGAGCAGAAAGGGCTTCTACGTGGGACCTTGCTTCCCTGGGGACTCCGCTCACGGAATTTCTGAAGCTCGGGAAGCTTCGCGCATTCGCTCCGGTGCTTTGCGTCCGTCGACCTACTTGGGCGTGGTCAGCCTTGGCCACGACCCCAGGAAGGACAGTCCAGAGCTGGTGGATCGGGAGTGGGCGCTACGTAGGGCCTCGTACCCCATTTGCTTGCTTGCCCACACCCCATCTCCCCCATGCAGACAAGGCCTGCTTTCCCGGGACTCAGATCACGCCTGACACCCAACCAGGGCCCCAAGTGCTGGTCACCCTGTGTCGTTTGGATGGCGTGCGGAGTAAGATGCCCTGGGGCAGGGGAGGAAAGCGGCGCCTTTGGGATGTAATCCGGACTTTTACACCGTTCAGAGGGCTTATGAGCTACACTTGAAATGATCCGGAAGATGCGCGAGGTTTTCACCTGTAAGCCTTCCACGTGTGTGTGAGTCCTGGTCAGACACCCCTGGCTGTCTTCAGGAAATCTGTGCTCGCCTCTCGGGCCAGGCCCGGCGCTGGGCAGGTGCGCCTCCACGTCGGCGGACAGCTCTCGGCCACTGAGTGGAGTTCCGGATCCCCTGGGCTGCAGTGACCCTTGAAAGAAGCTGGTCACTCGGAAACGATGTTTCTTACGCCCACTGAGTGTGGAAAGCCCTGCCCTTGCTAGAGTTCTTGGGACTGAGAGGCTGACGGTGTCGGACTGGTTGGTTTCCTGGGCGGGTGGGACTTGGCCCCCGGATCGCACACGGTGGCTGTTCAGCAAACACTTGGTGGACGAAGGACAGACTTACACCTTCTATCGTGATCAGGAGGCTGGCTGGTGACAGTCAAACCCCGCTGGAGTCCACACCCCATGGGACCAGCGGGCTGATGTGAGAGGCAGAGCGGGACCCCTGAGGCTCGGCTGTGGGATCCGTCACAGCGTCTCTCTCGCTCTTTCTCGGACCGTCCATTCTGGGAGAGCTCCGCTTCCGTGCTGGGGACACACGCGGCGCGGGTCATCCGTGGAGGGGCCGTGTGGTGACAACGTCCACGCACCCGAGCCCGCTGGGCTGCTGGTCCTCTGGCCTCCATCAGGCCTTCGGGTGACCGCTGCCCAGGCAGCTCCGCTGTGGCGAAGTCCTGAGCTCACAGACACCGCGAGGTGGTCAGGGCTTCATGTCTGCAGAGACTGTGTTTAGGGACATTCGTCACGTGACAACAGACCAGTGGTGCACGTGGGGACAAAGCAGTGGCCCAGACGAGCCTCCCGAGAAACGAGGCCCCCGCTCCAGTGCCTCTGTCAGGCCTCCCCATGCGTCCCCGCCGGCCGGGCGCTGGCCTCGCTCTCCTCTGCCGTCGCCGACCCAGCATCCGCCGTGTGGTCGCCGCGGTTCCCCGCGCTGTCACTCGTCTCCACCTTGGACTTCTTGTCAGTGTTCAGAGGTGCGTGCACTCGGCGTTGAGGCAGGGAGTCTTCTTCCTTTTTGCTGTTTTTTTTTTTTTTTCCAAATTGCTTTCTTTCCTTTCCAAAGCTGTAATAAATATTCAATTAGTTTTTAAATGATTTTATTTTTGTACATTTAAATATTTAATAGGCCTGTAATTTATTCTGGTGTCTGGTTAACCACTCTTTGAGTATAACCTTTACCTCATTACTATACGATCTACATCTTTCTTTTCTTTTCTTTTTAAAAAGATCTTATTTATTTATTTTTAGAGAGAAGGGAGGGAGGGGGAAAGAGAGGGAGAGAAACTTCAATGTGTGGTTGCCTCTCGTGCAGCCCCCAACTTGGGACCCGGCCTGCAACCCAGGTGTGTGCCTTCATTGGGAATCGAACCAGCAACCCTCTGGTTTACAAGCCAGTGCTCAGTCCACTGAGCCACAGCAGCCAGGGCTGGATCTCTCCCTTGTATCGCACTATGTATACCATGGAGGAACCTCCAAGACTGGTGAAATTACAATAGATCACACACCCGTGTGTCCTTTACTTTGGCAATCTGCCACTTTGTCAAAGAAGACTTACACTGATCTTTTTGGTATAAAGTCAGGCCAATCGCTACCTAATATGTTGTTTCTACAAATTCCTTGCCGCTTAAGTGTCAGATAGTTCATTGAGCTTTCCTATAATCATGAGAGTCCACAGGTCTGGGACTTCGTGTATGTTAGCTTGTTCAGACACTTTAACTAGGAAATTTTTCTGGTGTGTCGAGTACCGCCTTGGCCCTCTCTCTTCCTTTCGGTTGGTGTTTGAGCTACGAGCCTGAACTTGCGGAAACGTCAGCACGCACTTTCCTTTGAATTAATATCCTTATCGGTGTTGACATTCTGTTGCTCTCATCGATACGTTCATGAGCAGCAGCCTTTAATGAAGAAAAACAGATACACCAATTCCATGGATGTCTTTCTTGAAGTTTCCGGGATGTTCGGTAGAAAATATTTGCTCTGCGGGAGCCGTTTGATTTGCGGTGCAGCCAGAGCACAGGTTCTGCGGTCGGAGAGGGAGCCGGGACCTCGGGACTGCTTCCCGGCAGCGACGTTGGCCGGCTTCCCAGGCGGCTGCTGTCTTGGCGTTTCAGCTGCGCCGCGTAGATGGGGTTGGCACCGTGGCCGGCTCTGCAGTGGGGGCTTCTGACGATGCCTGTCACTTGTTTTCCCTAAAGCCAGGCCTTTCTTTTAACACGGGGGACCTTTGTTCTTCCTGCTGGAGGAAAATGCAGCGCGGCCTGCAACAGCTTCTAACACCTGAAAAGGAAACCTCGACCTTCCTCGTGAGAAGGAGCCAGGGTCCGAAGGAGAAAGAGCTGCTGGCCCCCCAGCTCCGCCTGTCCTCGGTGGGCCTGTTCAGTGCAGGGCCTGGGGGGTGCACCCAAGCCACCACCTGGAGCCACTGGGGCGGGCCAGAAGGTCGGGGCTGGGCTACCGGCAAGGAGGCGGGGGTGTGGTATCAATGAGGAAACTGAGTCAGGATTCGTGTTCTGTGCTGGGCCAGGCACTGCTCCAGAGTCTTCTGAACTGCAGGAAGTGAGTGTGTATGTGTGTGTGTGTGAGCGTGTGTGTGAGCGTGTGAGGTGGTGGCGGCCCGCCTCGTCTAAGAAACTCGGCAGGTGGACCATCTCAATGACGTCACTGTGGGCCCTGGTGGTTCGCAGAGGCTGGGGCTCTTTGACGAAGACCCCGGGACGCTCGGACACAGCCCCGCTCTCCCTCGCTGCTGCTGCGGATGCGAGACTCGCTCAGGGGGCCCCGCGCAGCCTCCACCGGTGCTCCGGGGGCCGGGCGGCTCAGAGGACACTGGGGTCCCTGTGCGGAGGGCCAGGGCTCCACCGTGAGGCCTCAGAGTGCCCGGAGCGTGGTCTGGAAATGGGCATTTAAACTTGCAGATAGAATACACAAACACATTTCATATATATGCTCAACATATAATGTATTCAACATGTAAAAAATGTAAGTATATATAAATACATGTATATTTTATATTTATCAATATAATGTATGCTATATATTCAAAATATACATATTTTTAAAATATTTCTCTACATATGATGTGTATATTATCGATATATATGCCTTTTTCTTTTTAAAAAAGATTTTATTTGTTTATTTTTAGAGAGAAGGGAAGGAGAAAGAGAGGGGGAGAAACATCAGTGTGTGGTTGCCTCTCACACGCCCCCACTGGGGGCCTGGCCTGTAACCCAGGCATGTGCCCTGACTGGGAATCGAACCAGCGACCCTTTGATTCGCAGGCCTGCGCTCAATCCACTGAGCCACACCAGCCAGCATATGCCTTTTTCTATATATCTAATCTGCATCTACATAGAGAAGCATTTGGAAGGCGGGCAGTAAAATATATCTTCTACATATAATATCTTATATAATTAAAAGTCTCTCTACAAAATAAAGGGCTCTGCATATATTTAATATACTATTACATGTATTCCTCTATAAGTATCTATATATCTATAGAGCTAGGTATACAGAGAGAGGCAGTTCAGAGTACATGGGGAATATACGTGTATATTTGGAATATATGTGTGTATGTACACGAAATGTATTGCAGAGAGTCATGTGATCTGAGAGGAGCCACATCGGACATCATGGAGGAAAGATGTGTGAATGCACGTACCTGCACCTCTGTCTTCGAACCTTCCCTGTCTGTTGGTTATCAGAAAGGGCTAGTTCTTCCTGCATAAGCATTATCAGGAGATGAGGCAGTGTCCTGGGGACCAGAGCGAACAGCCAGGCCCTGGACCCTGCCCTGGGGAAGCTCGCGAGGTCACGCAGGAGCAGGTGTGTGGTTTTCCTGTGTTGCTCCGACCTGGGGCAGCACGCAGCCTCGGGCAGCTGGAAGCCAGATTCTGGGAGGCAGGTGCCTACGCTTGGCTTTTGGGGCTTTTAAGCTGAATCACTGGGGAAGCATCGCTCTTCTCTGCGGCAGCTGGGGACCAGCCCGTGTGCTGCTGCAGCATCGGGAGCTGCCCCCCCAACCCCCTGCATGCGGCTGACTCAGCGTCCCTGCCTGGGGCAGCCCCAGACCCTCCCCCGGAGGGGTTGACGGGCTGGAGTCCAAGCCCAGTGTCTGCAGCTCTGTGACCTGGCCAGCGAAGGGCAGGATCTGTCACTTCAGCATCAGCCGGGAAGCTGGCAGGACTGGGGGCTGGGGTCCAAGGCTTGCCACCACGGACCGGACCGGGGGGAATGGCCTTAGGGACAGGCCATGGCCGAGAGTGGAGCTCTGCAGAACGTGAACTCCTGTCTTGGGAGGCCGGCCTCTCAGGGACAGTCCTGGGCGTATGACGTGCTGGGAGCGCAGTCGGGTGGCTGGGGAGTGGGCGCCGAGCGGAGATTCAGCGCCCTGGCCCTCCTGCCCCCTCCCTCCAGGCCTACACACCCGGAGCCCAGGCTTCACCGCAGATGTTTCATTCCAGATCCTTCGCCGCCTCCACCGGCTCTTCATCTGCCTGCATCAGGAGGGGCTGTGGGGCCTGTGGGGGCTGGTATGGCGCCGAGGGTGGGGCTCCTCTGCTTGGCGACAGCAGTGGTGCCCAAATAATCCCAAATAAGGGTGAGGTTTCCTCTGGGGCCCGGGAGGTCCTGTCCCCTCTCTGTGGGCTGGGAGGGGTCTTGAACCCATGCACACACTCAAAACACAAACAGGTGACACTCACCCTCCTGTACACTGTTCCTTTTGCTTTGAATTTACTTTCCTGCCATCTTTGCCCATTACAATCTTGCTATTCTCACCATCTCTGCTAAAAAATAAGTGATTTGTAGCTAGTAAGCCCTTGTGAGGGGCCAGGCGTGGCTCTGAGAAGCCCGCCCGCACGCCCTCGCTCACTGGCGGGTGTGTTTTCACCCCCCCCCCCCGGGCTGCGCTCTTCCAGGCGGGCCAGCCGACAGGGCAGGTTCGGCCTGTGCGTGGTAAACAGCCAGCAAACGCCAAGGCCCCGTCAGAGAGGAGCAAGTGCCTCGAAGTGACAAAGTGTGACTGGGAACGTGGGCGGCTTTTAGAGAAAGTGACAGCAGGCCTTGGAGCCAGCCTGGGTCTCCCCCAGGGGGCGCGTCTGTTGAGACAGCCGTAGATCCCTCCTGGACACCGTCTCCACCAGCACCTGAGAAAGCCACATGGCCACGGGGTCCGCCGCGTCATCTGGCGCATTCGGTTCCGCAGGAGAGAGAGGTGAGCTTCTGCTCCAGACTCCTCCGCCCGCCTCCTGGGTCCTTCTCCAGACACGCCGCCCCCGGCCCGGCTGCTCTCCGTTCGTCAGCTGGCTCCGGCTTTCCCTCTGCCTGCGCTGCCTTTTGCTCCTTTTCTCTCTGGCGGGAGCCTGCACGAGGGGGTGGGGGACAGCAGACATCTGAGACCCAGAGCTCCCGTCTGGGAGAGGCCCGAGCCTCGTTTACTGCCTCATCTCCCTCCTCTTCGTCCTCCTCTTCAACAGCCCGGTCAAATCCTGGTTCTTTGCTGCTCACCCGGCCACACGTCTCACTCACCCTGGCACCAGGGGGCCCCCGAGAGCGCTCTCACCCACCCACGGCCAGGTGGATGCCCGCCCCTTCCTCCCTCGCCCTGCGCCACCCTCTTCTGATGGAGGGAGTCGCCCCCTGCCCCCTTGCTCTGTGGGCGCTCCCCTGTCACCAGGCCTCTGCCCGGAGCGCCGCACTCACCTGCAGGCTGGGGAACAGCCTGCTCGGCAGTGGCCACCAGCGGTCTGCGCCTCGGGCCCAGCCTCCGCTCTCTCACCCGCACGCGGAGGGGGCGCAGCTCGCTCAGCTCCTTGGGTGGGTGTGAGGATGAGTGCAAAGGCTTTGGGGGAGGACCTGGCCCTCGGGATGTGTTCACAGGTGTTAGCCGCACACTTTCCCCTTACACATCTTCAAACCCCACTGCTTCTTAGGGCCCCACTCGAAGTATACTTCCATTTCCTACCCAGGGAGTCTTGCTGACTGTCTTCCATCCGAGGGACCTCTGCCTCCCGTGTCCTGTTCTGGGACGTGTGTAGAATTATTCGGCTGGCCTGAGGGTACGTTCAAGGTCCCCGAGTACAGGGGACGTGGTCTGGAGGACAGGCCTCCTCCTCTGGCGTGGAGCCCCAGCGTGTGGCTCCAAAACGGAACTGGGGTCCGAGGCCCACACCCTTTGGCCGGCGCTGTGGGTTCTGGAGTGCGCTGCTGACTTCACCAGTGGTCCACGCAGTTCTCATCTCGCAGAGGCGCTGGTGTCCAAGGGTGTGACCAGTCCCGGCTGC
The DNA here is from genome assembly GCA_004027475.1 of Anoura caudifer. Classification (NCBI taxonomy): domain Eukaryota; kingdom Metazoa; phylum Chordata; class Mammalia; order Chiroptera; family Phyllostomidae; genus Anoura; species Anoura caudifer. The sequence continues at coordinate 13,870 of PVKU01012860.1, read as the reverse complement.
TGAGGCCACCACTCGGACTCTGGCTGACGCCCGGGGCCGGGCCACGGGGTCAGCGAGGATGAGGAGGCCCCCCGCACCCCTCGGAATGCTGGACTCCGAGAGCTCTGACAGGGCCCTGTGGGGAGGTCACAGCTCGTGAACGTCCATCCTCGTAAAGAGAAGTTTCCTTCCACGTTTTCAGGGGCGGCGTCGGCAGCTTCTCTTTTTAAACGGCAAGGAATGTCCCATATATTTTGCCTCACAAATACTTATAATTAGGGCAGAATTCAGAAAAGTGGGCTTCTGTTTACAGTGAGTGGCATTAATTCCGCTGTCTCTCCTAACAAGGTTGAAAGAAAGGGTTGATCACTTATTCATGCAAAACCGGCTCCCATGAATCATTTATTGGCCTTGTTCTGGTGAGTTTGCAAAGCTCATCCATGCGCGCCTTGGGTTGCAGGTAAAGCCCCAGCTCGGAAGACGACTTACCCTCCACCCCCAGATACATACTGGCCGTGTGAGCTCACTGTTTCTTATCGGAAATCAATAGGTAACCATGGAGATGGGCTGACAAAGGGAAACTCTTTCCTTATGAACAAATCATCAAAAAAGATCAAACTGCAAACTGAAAGGGCTCTCACGACGCCTCCCGGGTGGGTGGAGAGGAGAAAACCGCATTTCGGTGCCAGGAAGGGCTACCTTCAGCCGCGGGGAGAACGGACACCCCCTCTGACTTCTGAAGTTGGGGCTGGGATTTCTGGAGCTCTGCTCTTGGAAGGCCAGCTGAGAAACTTACCTCCGGTGGCAAGAGGAGTGTTCCCAAGCACAGGAGGCCTGGATTCTTGACCTTGCAGCCTCACTTCAAGCAGCGATAAGACCTTTGAAGAGCAGTTTGACCTCACGGGGCCTCCGTTTCCTTGACGGTGAAATGAGGGGCCAGGGGAGCCTAGGGTGGCAGGGGTGAGGTCTGACACCTGTCACCTCCTGCGCCCTCCCTTGAGAGATGTTACTCATCAGTTTTTGGCATTCCTTCTCCCTGAGCCTAGACAGGGCCTCAAAATCCTTATTAACACACTTCTCTCGTCAGCTGCGTCCTATAGGTCACAGTTGTCACATCTCAGACATCCATCGGCTTCTCTGTGACCTTTCAGCCTCTTTTAGCCGCGACGGTGTAAGAATTTGCAACTAACTCTACGTGCGGAATGTCTGTTCACGCCCTTTCAGCTAGACTTGAGCTCAGAGTCCCAGTAACAACAACGAAACAATTAGAAATCCAATTAAATTATCTATATTAAGCCAAGGGAATTGTTTGGTCTTATCAATGAGACCAAAGATATTTATTTCCGTGAAAAACGTTAGCCTCCAGCCAAACTGGTCCAAGCGAAATGGGTTGGTGGCCCTTGGAGGCTGTCCATCCTATTGTAGCTCAGAGCTGCAACTTGGTAACCCATTTGTTCAAGGAGAGCCTACTCCATTGTCCACAGTAGAGGGCAGCACCTTGCACGTCAGGCGTCTCCTGGGGATCGGGTGGTGCAGGTGGTGCAGGTGGGTGGGCTTGTGTAGGCAGGGGGTGCAGAGAGGGGGAGCGTGCTCCCCAGTGAAGCGGGCCCAGCCTGCTGGGCGGTGGTGTTGAATTGTCCCTCCAGGCTGCTTCAGAAGGCCCCGTCACCTGCTTTGTAGGGTACCCACACACTCCGGCGTCTCACGGTGATCCCTGCCATCGATGTGGTAAACACATAGCGGTGGTCTGTGGGTGTTTTCCCAGCTTTGGGCCGCTGCAGGTGCGGATGTGAATGGCGGCCATCTCCAAACCTGAGGGCCACGGCGCCTCTGCGGGCCCAGGGGTCCCTGACCTCAAGCCGAGACAGACACACGGCCTTCCCCACCCACCGCCTCACAGGGTGGCCGTGAATGTCAAGCGAGATCAGCGTGTCTGAGAGCGTTGGCAAACACGGGCTTCGGAACCACTGTCGGTCTCCTGCAGGCTGTCACCGCAGGCGTGGAGCTGGCTTTTCATTCACGTGACGTGCGCAAGCCATGCTGACGGTTTCCTTTTGAATTGTAGCCCAGCATCTGTGGGAGGGGCGTCTGGCCCGCAAGGCACCCCGGGGCATCCCTGGCCCGGAACACGGGTATGCCCGGGCTCGCGGGCCGCAAGCATTCTCCGTACTGCCGCCGAGAGCTAACATCGGTATCTCACCCGTCAGACCTGCAGGTGTTTGGTGACGCCTGCTTTGCACTCAAAGATAACCTGATTCACAGGGAGTAAAACCTATCCACATCTACGGTTTCACACAGGAAACACATCAGTATAACTTCCTACTTTTAATATAAAGGGCTAGCAACTGTAAAGCAATAAAAAAAAATAGCACGTATTTCAAATGCATGGGTTCACGGGCCTGGTTACACCAACGGACGCAACCAGACAGACAGTCCCAGGTGTGTGTGTAGCCTCGTGCCGATGGTCATCTTTTCTGGGGGGCGGGGGGGTTGCTGGTTCCTAGTAACACACAGGCACCCGGAAACGGCGTGTGTTTGGAATGATTACTAGTAGCGACTCCAGGCCTACAGCTTCTGCTGTTATCTTACCAGGAGGAGGGGCAGTGTGCAGCGCCGGTGACCTGGTATTCTCGGGAATGAGGTTTGGTGGCAGGCAGTTTGTCGGGAATGAGGTTTGGGTGGCAGGCAGTTTGTCAGGAATGAGGTTTGGGTGGCAGGCAGTTTGGTAAGGCGTCTGCTGACGGCAAGGACAGCCATCGAGAGGATGCTTTGATCCTGGAACCGAGTGGGTGGCGCAGCCCGTGAGGTCCAAGGAGAGGCAAGGTCTTCAGGCCCTTAGGTGCCTGGCGGAGTTGAACCACATCTTTATTTGTAGGACGGGCGGCGGGGCTCCGCTTGGGAAGGCCACGCGTGTCGCGCGTCGGGGCAGGGAGGCCGAGGAACTGAGGGCGTGCGAGGCGTCTTTCTGGTTTTCCGGTGGTAGCCTCCTTTCCTCTCGTTTTCCCGCTCAGCCACGGGTCCCACACCTTTGTGTTGGGCTCCACGCCGGTGACGGGAGGAGGCCAGAAGGTTGTTCTCTGCCCTTTTGTTTGAGATGTGACTAAATCACCACAAAAAACAGCCTGCCTTTTCAGATGCCCTTTATGAGCTCTGTGCACGCAGACGAAGGGTCCGAGCCTAGGGGCGCGCCGAGGTGGGGTTCCAACTCGGCGTGGAGCGGCTGGGTGGGAGCGTCTGTGGGTCACGGTTGTGGTGGGGGGGTTCCAACTCGGTTCAGAGCAGCCGGGTGGGAGCATCTGTGGGTCACGGTCGTGGTGGGTTTCCAACTCGGCGCAGAGCAGCCGGGTGGGAGCGTCTGTGGGTCACGGTTGGGGCTGTATGTGCGTGGAAATGTTTCCCAGGGGGTTTCAGTTCTGGGAATCGTTCTTCCTCGTATGAGTGAGGTGTGTGTCTGTCTGCTTCCCCTGTGGACCGGTGCTGGGCGTGTTCTCGTCACCCCTGGCCCCCGGGTTCCCATTGACACCGCCGTGTAGCAAACATACGATGGCCTACCGGCCAGCTCCACGGTCTTGTTCGGGAGAGAGACCTGTTTGCAGACGGATAATTAAAACACCGTCTGGCAAGAGATGCAGAGACCGGAGCATGAAAGCGAGGCGTGGTGACCTGACCTGAGAGCCTGAGGAGCAGCGGTGTTGGCGACGGGTCAGCAGGGACGGGGGCAGTTGGCGTAGGGGCCGGAGGGACAGGTCTTCGTGGGGGCACAGCCTGGTAATGGCCAGGGGTGCCCTGCGGGAGGCGCGGGGGCCTGGGGACGACAACCCACATGCTGCTGTGAGGATGCTTCACGGGACGGAGTTTGTGGACCGGCCGCGGCTGCTGCGTTTCTGACGTGCACCACCTCTCGGGCTTTCTGCCTGTGTTCCTCCGACCTGCTGTTCACGCCCATGCCTTCGTTCCCCGGGCCCCTTCTGTCTGGGGTGCCCCCTGACCCCTCGGGCTTCCCTGCCCCGTGACGCCGTCCTCGGCCCTCTGGCCCTTTGCCGCGTTGCCCTGCGTTCACCACGCTGCGCACGCTGACCTTGCCGGACTGTGAGCCTCCGAGTGCTGAGACTCCAGACTGTTTTCTCGTTTGTGTTCGTACGGTGGAGCCCGATGAATGAATACAAGCAGTGCGAGCTCAGAAAATGCGGGACGAATGCGGGGTGACCGCTGATGCTCCGAATGGAGTGACTTTTCGCGGAGAAGCAGCTCAGCACACTGGAGGCGCCTGGATGAGAACTCCGAGACGGAGACCCGACTTCACGCTGCTTCCTGGGCAGGCCGTGGGGCCCGGCCCCCGCCTTCCGGGGCCAGTTCTGCACTCACGTGGGTGCGGAGACGCCTTCTCAGCACCCAGCCAGCAGGTGGGGGAAGGCGTCTCTTGAGATTCCTTCTGACCCTGATAGCTGTGATTTTAAAACATATGTGATGAATTGATCTTGTGTTTTCTCACATGTTCTTCGCTTTTCTTTGAAGTAGCAGGAGGTTTTCTTATTTATCTGCTTAACTATTCCCATCAACAACCCTTGGGGGGTTCTTATTTTTAGCACGAGGCCTGAGAGAGGGACTGAAATCCGAGTCTCTGCTCTGAAGGTCACGGGGTCGGGGTGGGAGGAGCCTCTTGGGAAGGTCTCCAGGCGGGTCCCCAATGACCCCCCACCCGTCTTCTGCAAACTAACCCTGCTGTCTCCTCTGCCCTGGCAGAGTAGCATCTGTCCCCGAGAATTTTCTTTTCGTGTTGAATTTTTAGCGTAGTGATTAACAGGCAGGCGACCAGAATCTAGAAAGCTGATAACAAATCATTCATCACCAGACTCCTTGGCCGTTCAGAAGGAAGATGAAAAGAACCCAGGAATTCTTTTTCATCGGCTTTTTCTTACCAGGAGACCATGGCGGAACGGGTGAGGTCAGGTCGGGAGGGATGGTTCTGTCAAAGGGGCAAATCCCCAAGGAGGCCTTAGACAGAGTGACCGTTCAAAGCACCGCTCTTCAGTGAGCACGTCGGCAACCCGGTCCGGCTGTTCCGAAGCCTGGGAAGCCGAGGGATCTGCTCCGTCCTGGGTGCACGGTGTCACCGCAGAGCGGTGCTGCTCAGGGAGCCCTGGAGGGGCTCGCACACGCCCCGAGGGCGTCGGTAGGTCCTGACTGTCAGGGTCCCCGGTATTGGGGGACAGTGCGGTGATGAGGAGAGTGTCACTTGTGGCTTCAGGGCGTTGAGCTTCCCAGAACTTCGGAGGAGGTGGTGGGCGGTGAGGAGCGAGCGGGTCAGAGAGAGCCCCCGGCGGGCCGATGGGGCAGGACAGGGCGCGGGGACAGGGCTTGGCCTCGCTGCCTTGAACGGTATGTGGCAGGTTAGCCTGGGGGAGACCCTGAGGGTTCCCTGCACGGGGGACGCCTGGGCTTCTTCCCTTCCGTTCCAGGAGAGAGGAGCCAAGTCGCAGACATGGGTCTGCCCAGGGCCGGGGGCCGGGGGAGGGGGCGGTGGTTCGCAGTCTTTGTTCCTGGTGTTCCAGGGTTTTCTAGAGGTAAAGAAGGCTGCTACCTCGGCTCCCTGGGGCGCCTCAGCAGGACCCGCCTGCCCCCGGCTGTGCGGACCTCTGTGCACTTGGACCAGACTGTGGCCCAGGCCGGCACCACCCGCTGGGTCCAGTCTGCTCATAGGTGTACCTTGAAATAGCATTAGAACATTTCTCTGGTTATAAAAGTAATATATTATCATCATAGAGAACCGGAGACAGGAAACCAGAGCCGCCGCGCATCCCGCCGCTCAGAAGTCGCCGCTGTGGAAGCCCACGCGCTTGAACACGGCTGCGCCCGTGGCGGGTTCGCAGCTTCTGCCGCTGCACAGGGCAGCCCGAGCCGTCAGAAGCGCTGCTCCGGGATCATTTCTGGTCGCTGTTGCACATGAAAGAAGACCCACCGTTTGCACAACGTGTTCCCCGCTGAGCGCATTCAGACCGGGTTGAAATTTCCTGCTTACGTACTCTGTCAAGAAGAAGGACTTTGCCCGGACCTTTCTCCTGCTCACCGGGCTGTTTTGTCAGTGAATACGGGCCACCCGGACCACACCGAGGACAGTTTCTGGAGACAGGGTTCTGTGTCCCCGCACACGGGCATTTCCAAGACTTGGAGCCCTAACTGCTCCTTGGCCTCCGTCCCACCCTGGAGCCTCCCCTCCCTACACCTGCTTCCCGCCCTGTGGGGGCGATGAGAACCACCCACCCGTCCTGGGCTGTTGGGGCCAAGCAGCGTGCCCACCAGGGCCTTTGACGTTGAGGTAGACCCTGCAAGGGACTGTCTAAGAAGTGAAAGAAATGGGAGCAGGTGGGGGCGAGGTCTGACACTGTAGGAACTCGAAGGAGATTCCGGCAACACGGCTCGGGGCGGAGGTCGCTCTCCACCGCCCGGCGAGGCCCGGCACCGCCTGAGGCCCGGGCTTGGGGTCGCTCCTCTGTCCACCCCCCCACCCCGTCCGCTCCTTTGCTCTGCTGCGCGCCCTCGCACACGGAACCTTGTCCTAACTCCCCGGCCAGCGCTATCCAAAGCCCTTTCAGTCCCAGTCCAGAGCCCCTTCCGTCTGCCAGCCCCTCCCCCGCGGCACTGCCATTCTGCCCCGGCTGCTGCGGGAGTCCCCCCAAAGCCCCAGGCCGCGCCCGCGGGCCCCTGCCCGCTCTGTCCTCGCTGCCGCCTGCCTGCCGCTGCCGTGTCCCAGAAGCTCAGCTCCTCTGCCCGGGGCCCCGGCCTGGCTTCCGTTACCCGACGGACGTGCGGTTTCCCGAGCCTCCGTCACGCTGACAGCCCTCTCTCCGCACCGCCTGCCCCTGGAAGACCAGGAACCCGGTCTGTGCACTTTTATAAACTCAGGGCCCCCAAAAGCTTATTTTGTGCAATGAATGTAAGGTTGTAAGCCGGAAAGCATAAAGCAAACTGCTGTTAGCACCTTCCTCTCAGTACACCCGGCCGTTCCCCCATTTCGGCCATTATGAATGGTGCTTTAAGAACACGCCTGTACCAGTTTTTGCGTGGTCGCGTGTTTTCAGTTCTCCTACGTATGTGTGTAGGAGCGGAATTGCTGGGTCGGATGGTAACTCGGTGTTAACTTTCTTTCTTTTTTATTATTTTCACTGTATTTTCCCCATCACCACTTATCCCCCTGACCCCTCTTGCAGCTCCACCCAGCCCTGCTCCTGCCCCCCACCTGCGGTCACCACGCGGTGGTTGGTGTCCGCGAGGCCTTGTTCCTTTTCTGCTTGATCCTTCCACCCCCAACTCTCTACCCCCTTAGCTGTCATCCTGCTCTCCATCTGTGAGTCTGTCTCTGTTCCGCTCGTTAGTTCAGTTTGCTCATTAGGCTGCGCGTACGAGTCAGACCGCACGGCCTTGGTCTTTCTCCGACCGGCTTACTTCACTCGGCACAATGTTCTCCAGGTCCATCCTCGCTGTTGCAAAGGGTAAAACTTCCTTCCCTTTTGTGGGCAGGTGGCATCACATTCCGTGAACGTCCAGAGTTGTGTTATGCCCTCTTCCCCGAGGGACACCCGGGCTGCCCCCAGATCTCGGCGATGGTAAGTCGCGCTGCTGTGAGCGCAGGCCTGTAACTTCCTGAGGAGCTGCCGGGCTGTGTGGGTGACCGTCTTCCAACCTTGTCAGCACCTGTCCTGGTGTGTTTCTCTGACTGTGGTCATTGTGGCCAGTGTGGTGTGACATCGCATTGCGGCGCTGACCTTCCTTTCCGTAACCACGAGTGACCTTGAGCATCCTTCCTGCGCTAACTGACCATGTACGTATCTTCCCTAAAGACGTGTCCATTCAAATCCTTTGCCTGTTTTTAAATGGCCACTTGTCCTTTTACTGTGTCGTAAGCATTGTTTATATATGTTTGGTACAAGTTCCTCACCAGACCGATGGTTTGTTAACATTTTCATCACCATTTTATGGACGTTTAAATAAGTGTTTATGTGTATTTGTGCGTAGATACACGCAGAAGCCTAAACAGGCTTCTTGCTTTTATCCCGCGGGATTATCGTTTGCGCTGTTGCGAAGAGGTCTTCCCACATCAGCGTGCGGGTGGATCTGCCTGCGTTTCAATTTCCGCGCAGACGTGCACGTAACCCCCCTCCCCCGACGCGGGCGTCCTGGTGAGTGTCGAGAGCTTTGCTGTCGGAAACGGCTTGACAGCCAAGTGTCCCTGCGAGGGTGGAGTCGGCGCTCGGTGCCGGCGTCTCCGCGGGACGCCCTGAAGAGGGCGCGCCGAGTGTGCGTGCGGGAGTCTGCGCTTCAGGGTCTAACGCGTCCCTGCAGGCGCCGGGCAGACCCGCTGTCCGAACGCACTCCCACGGTGCCTGGGAACGCCGCCCCCTGCCCGCTGGCCAGCACGCAGATGTAAGCTTTCTTGCCTAGCAGGTGAACGAGGTGCCACCTAATTGTTTCAGCCGGCGTGACTTTGGTTGGACGCCACGATCTCCGCCACGCCTCGTCTTTGGTGTTCAGAACAGCACCTGTCTCGTCGAGCTCTGTGGTTCGGTTCTCGTCGCGGCAGCCCCTCCGTGGCACGGAATGGGGGGGCGGGGCCGGAGGACACGGCATTTACGTTTAGCGCTCACGTAGGTTGAGGCTAGCCTGAGAGAAACTTGGCCTTTAGAAGTCTTCCCATTGAGCGTGGAGCTGACCAGGCTTTCAACCACAGTCCAGAGACTTTCAACTCTGCAAAGACGTGGCATTTTATTTTAATAGCGCCCTCAACGGGGCTCCCTTTCCAGGTGACTTTTCAAAAGCACCTTTTGTCAGCGGAGGGCTTCGGTTAGCTGAGGTAACTTTGCTGTGCTCCGTGTGAGCTGGGAGAGACAGGCATGTGCTCGGGCGCCACGGAGGGAAGGCAGCCCAGAAACTCTCCAGGGAGAAGAAGCCGCGCAATTTTCTGAGGCCGCATTTACCGCTCTGCGCTGCATCTTCGCGGGAAAGGAGGAAGTTTTTCAACGCTAATGTCTGGAAGGTCAGGGTTGCAAGATTGTGTGTCCACACTGGCAGCCGCGTGAAGGGAGGTCACAGAGGATCCGTACGGGGAGGCGGCTGAGCGAGCGGGCTCAGCCGTGAGCGTGGGGACTCGGGGGCTCTCAGCTGGAGATGTCTGGCCTGGGCGCCCGAACGCCGAGCGTTAGGCAGGAGTCTAAGCGTGAGAAGCTCGGCATTGGCTGCGGAACGGGGAGCCAGCTGCGGCCGTGACTGAGGGCGAGAGGCACCAACGACCCAGGCGGGCGTGGGCTCTGGGCACCGGCCACGGGGCTGTCAGCGTCGGGGTTCCGGGGATCAGCCCTCCAATGCTCAAGGAGTGAAGGGGGGACTGGGGCTTAGACGGGACCAGGACGCCGGAGACGAGGTTGGCACTGGGGGGTGCGGGCAGCTTCCTCTCGAAGGGGGGTCCGCACGAGCTCCCCACTGAGCGGCCTCATCGAAACGCCCAGGAGTCGGGGGCTGTGTGTGGGCAGCGGCTGCCCCTTCTGCTGGCACAGGAACTGGCTCACAGTGGGGGAGGGCACCCAAAGGACACGCGTGGGCTTGGGCTCCCAGCCACGAGTGGCCGGAGGAGGTGGGCGGGGCCCGGTGTCAGTCCTGCCCCGGGTCCCCAGGGCCAGCGCCGCCTTTCCCTCATCCTCCCTGGGAGCGGGGAGGCTGCGTGCTGGGTGCCTGCGGGGCTCTGACTCCATGTTGAGTCCATGATTCAATGAGGAGAGATATGAAAGTGAGTCCTTGTTCATTAAAAGGGCAATCACCTACTTATCGTGAGCTGGAAGGGTGAGAACTTATGGATTTTTCATAAAATCGTGAGTTTGCACGGGGCCGGTGAAGTCATGGCCCTCTGCCTTTAAGCCTGAATCAAATCGCCCCTTGATGGATGGCCGCTGTTTAACCAGGGTCTGCAGACAGCAGCTGATGGCCTCCCCGGAGCAGCCCTCGGCCCAGGGAACATGCTATCGCGGGGAATGCGTGGGCGTGGCGTGGAAGGCCGGATCGTCGGGTCCTCCTTCGGTAGAGAGAACAAGGCTATAAATGCCCTTCATTTTCACGAATGCAAAGAACACACATGGAGGACCTACTGTGTGCTAGGTGTGGGCGACGTAATGACGTGAGAGCAGGCAAGGCAGATCTGATTCTTGCTGCCGTTTGGCTGAAAGACCTGTGATGGGTCACAACCACAGCCGTATAAACAAGTGATTGCAGGCTGTGACCTGGGGAAATAACTGAGGCGCAAAGGTGTGACCAGGAGCAGCAGGGAGCGCTGCTGGGGTGGGCGGGGTCCGGGTGCTGGCGTGCAGCGAGGTTGGGGAGGGAAGGTAGGGGACAAATAAATTCTGAAGGCAGGCAGCTGGGGTGCAGTGCCCTCCACAAGGTCGCTGGGCCCCTGTGGGGTCAGTGAGTTGGGGGTGGGCCGGTCGGAGCGGGGAGGCCAGCTAGCAGGAGGTCCGGGGGGAGGCTGGCGGCTTGGGCATGGTCGGTGGCAGGGAGACAGAGGCTTTGTGGTGTGTGTTGGGGGGCCATGTTGGTGGGTTGGACACAGGGCCGGGGTGAGGGAGGACACGGCGTCTGGGCTGACGTCCAGGTTCTGGCTGGGGGGGGGACCGGTGGTACGGTTGTGTCACTGAGCGGGCGGATGACTGTCGGGACCAACAGGTTGTGGCGGGAAGGACAGGGCTCGGACGTTTGCCTTTGCAGGTATCACGCCTGGGACACCCGTGACCCACATCAGTAGGACATCGGCTCTGTGTCTGGAGCTGAGAGAAGGTGGAGAACGGTGCTTGGGTGGCATTCGGCTGTCCGCGGTGACAAGCTGTGGGGAAAGCAGGGGACGACGGAGGGAGTGAGGAGGTCTACCAGGGAGCCCGTCTCAGCCCGGGCGCAAAGGTGACGAGACCACAAGACCGGCTCGGTGCCAGGACCGGAGGTGAGGAGAAGTCAGGGCCCAGCCGCCATTGGCCAGTGACTGTGCTTCGCAGACGCAGCGTTTGGAGGGGCGAGGTGGTTTTCGGGGAGACGCTGTTTGCCCCGGATGAGCTCCAGTGGGACGCACAGGGCGCTGACCGCAGCGTTTGGAGTTCAGGGGCCACGTTCCTGACATGCAGGGCACGGAACGGAGGGGTGGCTGGAGACCCGAAGTGGTCTCGGCTCCGGTTGGGGCTAGCGCCTGCTTCGCTGGTGATGACTGAATACCTTCTAGGTGATGCTTTTGCCTCATATCGGAAGGTGAGGAGATTAGGTGGTTCTTTGTTGTTTAAGCTGGTTTTCTCTTTCCTTATGTCCAGAAAATGAATCGCGGTGGTTTCCATGACTGAATTTAAGTTGCTTTGAGTTGGCTCTCAGCGTGGCGTTGCTTGCCCGCTCCCCCGCCTTGTCCAGGGTGGCTGGCCCACGGGACAAGTTTCCTCAGTGGCTGTGGGCACAGCTGTTGGGGCCGAGGACTTCTGAGCCCCTGCTGACGGTCCGACGTGCCGGATGTCGTGCAACAGGTGGCAGAACACATTTTCTGCTCCCTCTCTCCCCTCGTTCCCCAGCCTTGGCCGCACTTCCTGGCACCCTGGCGGGCCAGCACCTCCTGAAGAGAAGAAAGACGTAGGAGACAAGCCCTGCGCCAGTGTGCGGTTCGGGAAGGGAGCAGGGGGGCCGACCGGAGGAGCAGGGTGCCGTCGGGGACGCTTCTGCTGCCAGAATTCCATGGTCACGTAAACAACTGCTGACCTCGACACCCTCAGACCTAAAAGTTCTTGAAGGCAGAAGTCTCACCCCAATTCCTTGGGTAATCCCGAGTAATTGACAGAGTCTCACGCACGACAGGAAACACTTGCTGCATGAATACGCACATGGATGAGTGAACAGGAAGTGCATAAATAAGTGACTGAGTCGGCGCAGCGAAGGGCCGTGGTCTATTCTGATTTCCCTGCTTTCCTGGGCTGTGCGCATGAGACAACGTGCCTGGCCCCAAGGGGAAAGCAATCTCTTCATCTTCATTCTCACAGAGTCGCATCTTCCTATGTTTTTATTACATAATAATACTTTCAAGAAGAACGCTGTGGCTCTTCAGATCATCTACTGGTTTAAGACAACAGCGGTCATTGTTAGCTCTTACCATCCTGTGGATGGACGGTGCTCTGCCGGGGGGTTCTTCTGCCCCACGCGGCCTCTCTGGGGCTGCGGTGAGCTTGACGTTCGACCAGCCGGGTTGTCAGGACAGCTCACGCTCACGGGTGGCATTGGGTGGCGGCAGCTGGGGCTGCTGACTGGTTCCTCCCTACGTGGTCCCTGCTGGTCCCTCCCGTGTGGCTTGGGCTTCTCACTTTGTAGCAGAACAGCTCCAAGAATGTTCCGAGGGCATGAGCGCGGAAGCTGTGGAGCTCCTTAGCCACGGTCTCGGAAGCGAGCGAATGACTTCCACCACGTTCCACTGGGCAGAGCAAGCCACGGGGGAGCCCAGATGCAAGGGGAGAGGAAGTGGGCTCCACCTCCCGGTGATGACAGTGACAAAGACTTGGTAGCCTTCTTTCTGCGACCGCGAGATACCTTCAGGAGAAACACCCATTTGTGGAGTGCATACATGGAAGCATTAGCGAGTGGATGACGAAGGAAGGAAGGAAGGAATAAACCAAAGATGTGGATTGTGTCTGAATTCCAGCCTTGGCTCCATGGCTTACTTAATGTGTGATTAAGCTGTTTGAAGGTGTTGAGCCTCAGTTTCTCAACTGCGAGTCGGGTGTTTTGGAAGATCGAATTGGGTCGTACATGTACGGTACCAAACTCAGCGACTCGGGTCTGTAGTATGAATTCAAGAAATCGTTAGCTTCCGTTATTTCTATCGCTGTCATTGTTACTGTTAAATGTTATTGTTATTGTTAAAAAGTAAAAGTCAACTAAGTTTTGTCTGGACGATGAAGAAGCATTACGACCCCTCCCTGGAGATCCTTGCTCCGATGATGTTTGGCCCGGGAGCTTCTGATACAGGCGGGCTGAACCTCGGTCTTCTGTTAATTGTGTCATCCCGCGCTGGTTGCCGTCCAGGCTACAGGCTTCGCACCCTCAGAAACTGGACATCAGAACTCTCAGTAGGTCCCTGCGCTGGTTCCGATCCCCGGGGGGCAGGTGAAATTCTCTTAGGGCTTTGATTTTAAGGGTTGATTTAGATTGCTCAGTTGTAATAATAGCAGTCCATTAGATACCGTTTCCATTTGGAGGGAAAATGGGGTGAAAGAGCAAACGTATCTGTGTGCTTTTCCGGGGATAGAAGCGCACGTGTCATTTGAGAAAACCGCTTCATGCGTAGAGCTGTCGCGTGATGCTGGGCTGGGAGCAAGCGTTTGAGCCCACGACAGAGGTCTGGTTTATTCTGCCAGTATCTTCATCTTGTTGTGGATATAGGCAGAATGTTAGCTGATGTCCTCAGCAGGCGAGAAACAGCGATTAAAGCAAAACTTCCCCCACCCTAATCTGCTCCTGCAACGCTGTCCATCTGTGTTGGCGGCTGGAGCCAAAACCCCACCCTGCCCCACCTTCCCCGCTCGATCGATCGATCGTACCCAGTCCCGAAACGAGCCACCGAGACCTGCCTTCAAGCGCACGTTCCAGTTTCACCTCTCCTCCCCGTTTTCTTCTCGTTAGCGGAATCCACAGCTCGCTGTCTCCAGCTGAGATGATGCTGGCTCCTCGCTGACACTTCCTGCTCTTTCTGTCCCTTGCGGGTCCCTTCTTTGCACAGACATCCGGAAGTTTACAAAACCCTTTCCAATGACCCCCTTTTTTCTTAGAATCGAGTCTGAATTTCCTCTCTCACCTAGCTGCTCTCTGAGGTCACCTCATTGCTGTGCCCCCC
>PVKU01012859.1:0-32511 GCA_004027475.1 Anoura caudifer | reverse complement strand
AGAGATTCCAACTGACACTGCAGAAATACAAAGGATTGTAAGAAATTACTACCAAGAACTCTATGCCAAGAAATTTGAAAATGTAGGTGAAATGGACAAGTTTCTAGAAAAATATAATCTTCCAAAACTCAATGAAGAAGAAGCAGAAAGCTTGAACAGACCAATAACAGCAGATGAAATTGAAGCAGTAATCAAAAAAATCCCTACACACAAAAATCCTGGACCAGGTGGTTTCACAGGAAATTCTATAAAGCATTTAAGGAAGAGCTAACCCCTATCCTTCACAGACTTTTTCCAAAAAATCCAGAATGATGGAAGACTCCCAAACTCTTTTTATGAAGCCAGCATCATCCTAATCCCAACACCAGATAAAGACACAACAGAGAAAGAAAACTTCAGGCCAATAGCACTGAAGAACGTAGATGCTAAACTCCTCAACAAAATAAGGACAAAGCGCATCCAACAATACATTAAAAAGATCATACACCATGACCAAGTGGGATTCATACCAGAGATGCAAGGACGGTTCAATATTTTCAATTTAGTAAATCCAATATACCACATAAACAAGAGGAAAGACAAAATCACATGATCATATCAATAGGTGCAGAAAAAGCATTTGACAAGGTACATCACCCATTTATGATAAAAATACCAGCAAAGTGGGAATAGAGGGAGCATTCCTCAACATAATAAAGGCCATGTATGAGAGACCTACAGTCAACATCATACACAACAGGCAAAAACTAAAATCTTTTCCACTAAGATCAGGGACAAGAAAAAGTTGTCCACTTTCACCCCTTCTATTCAATATAGTATTTGAAGTTTTAGCCACAGTGGTCAGAAAAGAAAAGGAAATAAAAGACTACCAAATTGGAAAAAGCAGAAAATAAAACTATCACTTTTTGCAGATGACATGATAGTGTACATATAAATTCCTATAGACTTGGCAAAAGAGTTGCTTGACCTAATAAATGAATTTGGCCAAAAAGCCAGATACAAAGTCAATATCCAGAAATCAAAGGCATTTTTCTATATCAACAATGAAACAGCAGAAGCAGAAATCAAGAAAAAAATCCCATTAAATATAGCAAAAAGAAAAATAAAATACCTTGAAATAAACCTAAGCAAGGAGGTAAAAGACCTGTATACAGAAAACTACACAACACTGGAGAAAGAAATCAAGGAAGACACAAACAAATGGAAACATATACCGTGTTCATGGATCACAAGAATCAACATCATCAAAATGTCCATACTACCCAAAGCAATTTATAGATTTAATGCAATACCTATTAAAGTACCAATGGCATATTTCACAGACATATAACAAACACTTCAAAAATTTATATGGAAACATAAATGATGCCAAATAGCTGCAGCAATTTTGAGAAAGAAGAGCAAAGTAGAGGGATCACAATACCTGATACCAAACTGTATTACAAGGCCACTGTAATCAAAAGAGCCTGGTACTGGCATAAAAACATGCACATGGACCAGTAGAGTAGAACAGAGAGCCCAGAAATAAACCCAAGCCTCTACAGTCAAGTAATTTTTGACAAAGGGGGCAGCAACATGAAATGGAGTAAAAATAGCCTCTTCAACAAAGTGGTGCTGGGAGAACTGGACAGCTACATACCAAAAAATGAAACTTGAGCAACAACTTACACCATACACACAAATAAATTTAAGGTGGATAAAAGATTTAAATATAAGCCGTGACACCATTAAAGTCCTAGAGGTGAACATATTCAGGAAAATCTCAGATATTTCAGGCAGCAACCTTTTTTACTGATATGTTCCCTAAAGCAAGAGTCATAAAGAAAAGAATAAACAAATGGGATCTCATCAAAATAAAAACCTTCTGCATGGCTAAAGAAAATAGTATTAAAATAAAAAGAGAATCAACTGTATGGGAAAACATATTTGCCAATGATACCTCAGACAAGGGTTTAATCTCCAAAATATATAAAGAACTTATATGGCTCCACTCTAAGAAGACAAGCAACCCAATTAAAAAATGAGCAGAGGACTTGAACAGACACTTCTCCAAGGAGGACATACAGAGGATCCAGAGACACATGAAAAGGTACTCAGTATTGCTAGCTATCAGAGAGATGCAAATTAAAACTACAATGAGATACCACTTCACACCAGTCAGAATGGTCATCATAAACAAAGCAACAAAAAAGTGTTGGAGAGGTTGTGGAGAAAAGGGGACCCTAGTGCACTGCTGGTGAGATTGCAGACTGATACAACCACTATGGAAAACAGTATGGAATTTCCTAAGAAAACTAAAAATGGATCTGCCTTCTCACCCAGCAATTCCACTGCTAGGATTATGTTCTACGAACCCTGAAACACCAATCCAAAACAACCTATGCACCCCAATGTTCATAGCAGCACAATTTACAATAGCCAAGTGTTGGAAGCAACCTAGATGCCCATCAGTAAATGAATGGATCAAAAAGCTATGGTACATTTACACAATGGAATTCTATGCAGCAGAAAGAAAGAAGGAGCTCCTACCCTCCATGACAGTATGCATGGAATTGGAGCACATTATGCTCAGTGAAATAAGCCACGTAGTGAAAGACAAATACCATATGATCTCACCTTTAACAGGAACCTAATCAACAAAACAAACAAACAAGCATAATATAACCAAAGACACTGAAATTGAGAACAGGCTGACAGACACCAGTGGCGAGAGGGGAGGGAATTTCATGGGAAAAGGGGAAGGGTTTAGAGCAACAAGTATAAAGGACATGTGGACAAAAACTAGGGGTGTGGAAATGGGAGGGAGGTGGGGACAGCTGGGGTGGTGGGCTGGGATGGGAGTAAAAGGCAGAAAACTGCACAAGAACAACAATTAAAATAAAATTTTAAAGAAGTAAGAAATAAATATAAAAATTATGTATCTTGAAAATTAAAAATAACAAACAATAAATCTATAATTCATAATTATGAATTATAATAATTATGCCCCATAAAGAAGGGATATTTTTCCAATGAATGCAAGGGAGTTTCACCATAAGAAAGTCGGTTAATGTAATATACCATATCAATAGAATGAAGAAAAAAACATTATTGTTTTGTTAAGCATAGAAAATCATTTAACAAAACTGAAAACTCTTTCATAATTTAGCAAACTAGGAATAAGAGGGAACTTCCTCAACATGATAAAGGGCACATAACAAAAACTCTGTGCTAGCATCATACTCAATGGTCAAAGTTCAATTTTTTTCCGTTAAAATCAGGAACAAGATAAGGATGCTCACTTTCACTACTGCTATTAAACACTGCCCTAGCTAGAGCATTTAGGCAAGAAAGGGCACTCAAATTGAAAAAGAAGTTGCAAGTCTATTATTATTTGCAAATGGCTAGATTCCATATGTAGTTAATCCCAAAGAATGTACAGACATACCCACAAAAACACGTACAAGTAAATTAAAGCTAACAAACAAAATCAGTGAGGTTACAAAAATCATTTGTATTTCTATACAACAGCAATGAACAATCAAAAAATGGAAATTAAGCAAACAATTTGATTTATAATAACATCCAAAGAAATAAAATACCTAGGAATAAATTTAATCAGATGAAAAACTTGTACATTGAAAACTATAAAAGATTGCTGAAAGAAATTAAAGACATAAATAAATGGAAATACATTATGATTTCATGTATTGGAAAACTTAATGTAATGAGGTAAATACTTTCTAAAGTTAACTACACATTAAATGCAAACTCTATCAAAAGTTTAATGGCCTTTTTGCAGAAATGGAAAAGCTAATTCTCAAATTTATGTGTAATTACAAGGGGACCCAAGTGGTCAAAACAGCATTGAAAAAAACTTTGATGATTCATCCTCTCCTATTTCAAACTTACTACAAAACTGAAAAAATCAAAACCATGTGATACTGGCATAAAAAATGATATGTAGACTAATAGAATAGAATTGAGAGTTCCAAAATAAACCCAAACATATGGTGAAATGATTTTTGAAAAGTGTGCCAAGACCATTCAAGGAGGAAAGTATAAACTCTTCAACAAATGTTGGAAAAACAGGATAGTGGCATGTAGAAGAAGGAATGAAGTTGGACCCCTCCCTCACTCCATATACAACAATTTAGTTCATTTTGAATCAATGGACTAACTATAAGGGCTAAAATTATTAAACTATTAGAAGAAAATATAGGAATAAATTTTATGACCTCTGATTTGGCAATGGATTTTTAGATTCAACATGAAAAGCAAAAGCAAAAACAATGAAATGTAGATAAATTTGACTTAGTTAAAATTAAAAACTTTTTTGCATCAAAGAACAGTATCAAGAAAGTGAAAAGACAACCTTTACGTAAAGAACTCTTACAACTCAACAAAAAGTATATAGTCCTTTCCCAAAATAGGCCAACAAACACCTGAAAACATTACTGAACATCAAGAAAATTCAAATTAAACCCACAATTAAATATCAGTTCACATCCTTTAGGATAACATTAAAAAATAAAAACACAAATATCAATTGCAGGTAAGAATGTGAAAAATTTGTAGTCCTCGCATATTGCTGGTCAAATATGAAGCAGTGCAGCCATTGTTAAATATAATTTGGGACTCCTAGCCAAGATGGAGGAGTAGGTGGACACACTATGCCTCCTCGCACAACCAAAATTAAGGACAACAAAGATTTAGAAACAAGAAAACAACCAGAACTGATAGGAAATTGAACTGCACAGAAGTCCAACAACCATTCATCCAGACCAGTAAGAGGGGTGGAGTCGTGGCAGGAAAATGTGGAGGTTGGCGGACCCAGGCACGCAGGCAGTGGCTGGGAGACCCCAGGTGCACAGGTGGTGGCTAGTGAACCCCAGGCATGGGGTGGCAACGGCAGATCCAGTGAGGCCATGCAAGGTGGCTGGGTGACTAGGCAGTCCCACATTCACGCACAGATAATCCAGGCAAAAATGGGGAGCAAGACAGACCTCACAACCCAGGGCCCCAGTGCCAGGAAATAAAACTTAAAAACACCTATTGAAAACACTTTTGGGGGAAGAAGTGCCAGGATAGAAGCCCAGCCTCACAGGAGAGTTTGTTGGAGAGACCCACAGGGTCCTAGAACATACACAAGCCCACCCACAGAGAAATCAGCACCACAAGGGCCTGATTTACTTGGGGAAAGCAGCTGAAGGAACTGGAACTCGAGAGAGAGAGAGAGGAGCAAGTGCCATTGTTCCCTCTTGGACCCCACCTCCATATAAAGCATCACAACCCAGGGACTGGGCTGCCGCATCCTGGGGAACACCTAAGGCTCCACCCCTCATACATGACAGCTGCAACAGGACCAAAAAAACAAATGGCTCAAACGGGAGAACAGATCAAAGCCCCACAGCTAATTCATCTAAGTGACCAAGAGATAGCCAACCTATCAGATGCACATTTCAAAGCACTGGTGATCAGGATGCTCACAGAATTGGGTGATTTTGGTCACAAATTAGAGGAACAAATGAAGGCTACAATAAGGAAATGAAGGAAAACACACAGGGAACCAATAGAGATGGGAGAAAAACTGGAACTCAAATCAATGGAATGGACCAGAAGGAAGAAAGAAACAAACAAACAGAAAAGAAGGATGAAACAAGGATTCAAAATAATGAGAGGGTTAGGAACCTCCAGGACATCTATAAAGGTCCCAACATCCAAATTATAGGTGTGCCAGAAGGGGAAGAGGAAGAGCAACAAGTGGAAAACTTATTCGAACAATAATAAAGAACTTTCCCAATCTGGCAAAGGAAATAGACTTCCAGGAAGTCCAGGAAGCTCAGAGAGTCCCAAAGAAGTTGGACCCAAGGAGGAACACACCAAGGCACATCATAATTACATTACCCAAGATTAAAATGAAGGAGAGAATTCTAGAAGCATCAAGGGATAAGGGCACAGTCACCTACGAAAGAATTCCCATCAGGCTGTCAGCTGATTTCTCAAAAGAGACCTTCCAGGCAAGAAGGGGCTGGAAAGAAGTATTCCAGCTCATGAAAGTCAAGGACCTACATCCAAGATTGCTCTATCCAGCAAAGCTGTCATTTAGAATGGAAGGGCAGATCAAGTGCTTCTCAGATAAGGTCAAGTTAAAGGAGTTCATCATCACCAAGTCCTTATTATATGAAATGTTAAAGGGACTTATCTAAGAAAAAGAAGATAAAAAATAGGACAGTAAAAGGACAGCAAACTCACAGATATTAACAACCACACCTAAAACTAAAGCAAACTAAGCAAACAAATAGAACAGGAACAGAAACACAGAAATGGAGATCACATGGAGGGTTAGCAACAGGGGAGTGAGAGGAGGAGAGAGGGGAAAAAGTTACAGAGAATAAGAAGCATAGGTGATAGGTAGAAAATGGGGGCGGGGCAAGAATAGTGTGGGAAAAGTAGAAGCTAAAGAACTTATGACAGATGGACATGAACTAAAGGGGGGGAATATGGGCAGGAGGGGTTGTGCAGGGTGGAGGGGAATGATGGGGGAGAAATGGGATAACTGTAATAGAATAATCAATAAAATATGTTTTTTTGAAAAAAAGAAATAAAGTCCCCATCAAGCAGAAAAACATACAGAAAAAGAAATGTTCAAAAAATATATAATTTGGAATTTCCTAAAAAATTTAAACATAGAATTACCCTATGCCCAAAGAGTTCTACTCTTAGGTTTATATACAAGAGAAATGAAAATATAAGTGTGCAATAGTTCTATTGTTTCCTCTCTACCCATTGCTGCGTCCATTTTTTCTCTGCATTGCAGGGGGTGGTTAGGGGAGAACTATTTAGTTTCTCTGTAATAGTATGTGTCAGTCTTCTGCATCCTCAATTTTGGTATTTTCTCTCTTCAGTGAGGATTTAAAACCTGCAACTGTATGTTTCGTTTCTTTGCAGTTTTCATTATCATCATTTCTGGCTATTTCTTCCTCAATGTTCATTCCTGTTTCATGAAAGCCAAGATCTTACACATCCTTCAGAGTATTTCAAGAAGTTTCTCAGTGTTATTTCCCATCATTTTAAATGTAATCTTTCTAATATGGTCCATATTGGAGGTTTTCCTCTATCTAGTCTTAAAGTTAATAGAGATGTTTCAGATTTAGTGTCCACCTATAGGTGTATTTTGTAGAATGCCCTTTACCCCACTTGCTAACCACTTTGGTTTTGGTAAAACCCCTTGTGAGGTACATATCTAGAAGGCAGTAGCATGTACACAGGGATCTTGAGCTCCATAAATAGCAAATGCTCACCTGGTACAGCCCTAGAGCATAAATTTCCTTCAATTTCCTGGCTCATGGAGACTATAAAGCAAAGAAATAACCCCCAAATTAAAACTTCAGCATGCAATGCTATTAGGCTTCTTCTTACTTGTAGAACTTTACTGGCTGAGACGTCATCTTCCGTATAATAATATCCACATCTATTATCCTTATTTCATTCCTTCTCTGCAGTTATATTGGAGTTTCATTCTGTCAGGGGACATGGAAAGGCGAATTATTGGGTAGGCGGGGAGGGGAGTTGCATTCTGAGCATCTTGAAGAACACCAAAATGGGATAAGAGACAAGGCTGGCATTCAACTGGTTGGCTCCAGCACTGACTTTTCACAGTAGCCTCCACTCTGATGATTGGTGCCTGTGTGGTCACGGTCATTAGTATTTTGAATATCACCTGTGGGAGAGAC
Organism: Anoura caudifer; assembly: GCA_004027475.1. Taxonomy (NCBI): domain Eukaryota; kingdom Metazoa; phylum Chordata; class Mammalia; order Chiroptera; family Phyllostomidae; genus Anoura; species Anoura caudifer. The sequence goes on along the minus strand of PVKU01012859.1, from coordinate 24,796 downwards.
ACATTTACAGGAGATCAAGTTTGCCCTGTTTCATTGTCAATGCATAGGCTAGCCCCCAGTTGTGGTTTGCATTTTAGTTTTATAGGTCTTATCATTTTTGTGGGTCTCCCACAGTTTCTGGCAGCACATTGGATGTCATCGTGGTTGTTGGTGTGGTTTCTTCCTTCCCCAAATACTAATTAAGAAACTACTATGTGCTACACATTTTGCTAGGCCCTAGGACTACAATATTAAGTCAAAAATAAATGAATCTTCTCCTACAAATTTCTATCTATTCCCATATCTTTATAGTTGCAATATGGAAGCTCTCTAGAATTGCTACACAGAAATCATTTTGAACTGGAAAATAATAACACCCCTTTAATGAGAATCATGATCAAATCAATGTGGGAAATTAAAAAGAAAAAACATCTGGAACTCAGACAGCTTAAGTTCTTGTCCTTGATTTTACCACTGATATCTGAGGACCTTGTGTGAGTCACTTAACCCCTGAGGTCTCAGTTTCCTAAGTGTAAATAAATGGGTTGAACCAGATTCTCTCCAAGATTCCTTCCAGCCATAAAATTTTATGGTCCCAAGATAAATGTTCTTCCCATTAAAGTGGGTGTCTCGGAAGCCATTTTTTATCAGTGGATCTCAAACCTTATGTTTATCAATACAGTAGTCAGACTCTCCTGACCCTCTTTATACCATTTCTAATAAGAAATGTACCAACCATATGTGAAACACATGGAGTCTGTCCAAAGGCCATGCAAGATACATAAATTTTACAAGTGAAAGATGCAAAACACATGTTGACACATCTCAAATCCACATGTACATTTTGTATACAGTTTAATGGTTCTTAATTTCAAGGGTTATTCAGAAATCTTTATAAGGTAGTCCAATAGGAATAACTTTTAGAGATGAGGCCCAAGAGGTCTTTGTGTAAAAACAAGTAAAGTTGTCTAAGTTTCTGTGAAGTTTGCAGAAATGGGAGTCTTCTGAAGTTTGTCATAGAGGTAAGCATATCACACCTTGCAGCATCTTGATAAAATCACAATAAAACAAAAGACTAAGTGAATATCAAACTAGTCTCACATTAGATAACCACAGTCTCACAATGGAAAGACCCAGCTGGTCCATCTGCTTTGGCCGTCAGCTGCAATTTGGGGCCCTCTTCGAGTTCTGCATGTGCTGGCCACACAAGTGTGAGTTCATGCCCTTCCTGCTGCCTGCTGAATTTCTAGTCATTTCTGAGGGCCCTGCTCAAATATTACCTCCTTTGTGGAGCTTTCCCTTATCTCTCCAAACAAATGGGTTACTCCTCTATTTATGTTCCTTACTCTTTCTTTCTCTCCCTCTCCACTGTTATTGCACTTGTCATGCTAAACAGCATTTCTTTTATTTTTTGCAATCTTTTGAATTTCTAGTGCTTAGCAATGTGCCCAGCATGTTTGTTAATGAATCTATGAATTATGAATGTTTGTTGACACTGAGAGTCTAAGTTTCAATTAGGTCTTTAACTTTGAAATTTTGACTGGAACAGCCAAAGTCAATACCCTGTTTCAGAGCAGAGACTGCAGCTCCATGAATTTTCTGTTATGGAAGAACTCACATTCTGTTTGACAAAGGAAAAAAAAAGAGTATACTAAGTCAAGAAGAACATAAGGAGCATCTGCTGCAGGGTCCCACACCGTCCTGCATCCAGAAGAGTTTACAAGGAAAGATAACACAGTGCTTATTTACTATTAAAGCTGGGAAGAAAGTACAGGCACAGGATACAGAAGATAAGGAATACTGAAGAAGAAGGTGATGAAGGTCTGACTGATCAGGGTCAGCTAGCAGCAAAGCCAAAATCCAGTAAAGCTTCTATAGTTGCTAATGCCCTCAACCATCTTCTAAACCTACTCTGTTCAAGACAACAGTATCCAGTGGCCGCAGAAGGCTACTGAACCAGCCCAAAGTAGGATATGTTGTAATTCAAAATGCGCGCCAAATGGTAAAGAACTTAAAAATAAAGTTCTCAGAAAATAATGTTAAAATATCTCATTTAGTTATTTTTTATATTGACTACATATTAAAATGTTGAAATGACTGTATTTTACCTATATTAGGTAAAATAAAATATATTATTTTAATTAAATTCACTTACTTTTTGTTAAGTTTATACAATGCAGCTACTAAAAAATTTTATATCATATATGTGGCTCACATTTGTGGTACACATCACATTTGTGTTGGAAAGTGCCCTTCTAAACCATTGTCCCCTTTTAGTCCCAGCCATTATTTCATGTGCTCAGAGTTAACTTTGGTATTGATGTGTTAACCAGGATGATGTTTTTGTTGGTGTGTATCTGTGAGGTTTTTTGTTTTTGCTTAATCCCTTCACTTTTTTCACACAGCCCCATAATATCCTTCCCTTCTGAGAGCCCTCAGCCTGCTCTGTATTTGTGAGTCTGTTTCTATTTTGTTTGCTAGTTTATTTTGTTCATTAGATTCTACATATGAGTCATAGGAATGAAATAATATGGTACTTGTCTTTCTCTGACTGACTTATTTTATTTAGCAAACTACTCTCCAGGTCTATCCATGCTATCTCAAAAGTAGGATTTCCTTCCTCTTTATGGCCAAGTAGTATTCCATTGTATAAATGTACTATAGCTTTTTTACCCACTAATCTACTGGGGGATGCTTGAGCTGCTTTCAAATCTTGGTTATGTAAATAACACTGCAGTAATATAGGGGTACATATATTCTTCCAAATCAGTGTCTCAAGTTTCTTCAGAGATATTACCAAAAATTGAACACAGGGTCATAAGAGAGTCATATTTTTAATTTTTGAGATACCTATATATTGCTTTCCATGGTAGCTGCACCATCTGCATCCCTAACAGTACACAAAGGTTCCCTTCATCCACATCATCTCCCTCACTTCATTGTTAATTTATTGAAGATAGTCATTCTGACAGGTGCAAAGTGATATCTCATTGTAGTTTTAACATGCATTTCTCTGATGATTAACAACACTGAGCATCTTGTCATTTGTCTGTATGTCCTCTTAGGAAAAGGGTCTATTAGGTCCTTTGCCCTTTTTTTAAATTGGATTGTTCTTTTTTGGTGCTGAGTTTTATAAGTTCTTTACAAATTTTGAATATGAACCTCTTATCAGATGTATCATTGGCAAATATGTTCTCCCATTCATTTTGTTGATGGTTTCCTTTGCTGTGAAAAAACTTTCTAGTTTAATGTAGTCCCATTTGTTTATTTTTGTTTGTTTTCCTTGCCCAAGAAAATATGTCAGAAAAAAATATTGCTATAAGAAATTTCTGAGATTTTACTGCCTATGTTTTCTTCTAAAATATTTATGGTTTTGAGTCTACCAGTTAAGCCTTTAATCAAATTTGAGTTTATTCTTGTGCATGGTGTAAGAAAGTGGTCTAGTTTCTTCTTTCTTTTCTTTTTTTGCACTTATCTATCGAATTTTCCCAACATTTATTGAATAGACTATCTTTACCCCATTATATGCTATTGAATCATTTGTTAAATATTAGCTGACTATAAAAGTTTACATTTATTTCTCAGCTCTCTTGTCTGTTACATTGATCTATATGCCTGTTTTTATTCCAGTACAATGCTGTTTAGATTATTACAGCCTTATAGTATAATTTGATATCAGGTACCATGATTTCTCCAACTTTGTTCTTCTTTCTCAAGATTGTTGTGATTATTTCAGGTATTATATAGTTTCATATAAATGTTTTGGAATGTTTGTTCTGGTTCTGTGAAATATGCCATTGGTATCTTGATAGAAATTGTGTTGAATCTGCAGAAACCTACACAACGCTAAAGAAAGAAATCAAGGAAGACACAAACAAATGGAAACATATACCATGTTCATGGATCACAAGAATCAACATCATCAAAATGTCCATACTACCCAAAGTGATTTACAGATTCAATGCAATACCTATTAAAGTACCAGTGGTATAATTCACAGACATAGAACGAACACTTCAAAAATTTATATGGAACCATAAATGATGCCAAATAGCTGCAGCAATTTTGAGAAAGAAGAGCAAAGTAGGAGGGATCACAATACCTGTCACCAAACTGTATTACAAGGCCACTGTAATCAAAAGAGCCTGGTACTAGCATAAAAACATGCACATGGACCAGTGGAATACAACAGAGAGCCCAGAAATAAACCCAAGCCTCTACAGTCAAGTAATATTCTACAAGGGGGGGGCAGCAACATAAAATGGAGTAAAAATAACCTCTTCAACAAATGGTATTGGGAGAACTGGACAGCTACATGCAAAAAATAATGAAATTCGAGCACCAACTTACACCATACACACAAATAAATTTAAGGTGGATAAAAGATTTAAATATAAGCTGTGACACCATTAAAGTCCTAGAGGTGAACATATTCAGGAAAATCTCAGATATTTCAGGCAGCAACCTTTTTTACTGATATGTTCCCTAAAGCAAGAGTCATAAAGAAAAGAATAAACAAATGGGATCTCATCAAAATAAAAACCTTCTGCATGGCTAAAGAAAATAGTATTAAAATAAAAAGAGAACCAACTATATGGGAAAACATATTTGCCAATGATAACTCAGACAAGGGTTTAATCTCCAAAATATATAAAGAACTTACATGACTCCACTCTAAGAAGACAAGCAACCCAATTAAAAAATAGGCAAAGCACTTGAACAGACACTTCTCCAAGGAGGACATACAGAGGATCCAGAGACACATGAAAAGATGCTCAGTATTGCTAGCTATCAGAGAGATGCAAATTAAAACTACAATGAGATACCACTTCACACTAGTCAGAATGGCCATGATAAACAAAGGAATAAACTGCAAGTGTTGGAGAGGTTGTGGAGAAAAGGGGACCCTAGTGCACTGTTGGCAGGATTGCAGACTGGTACAACCACTATGGAAAGAAGTATGGAATTTTCTAAAAAAATGGATCTACCTTCTCACCCAGCAATTCCAGTACTGGGATTATATCTTAAGAACCCTGAAATGCCAATCTAAAAGAACCCATGCACCCCAATGTTCATAGCAGCACAATTTACAATAGCCAAGTGCTGGAAGCAACCTAGGTGCCCATCAGTAAATGAATGGATCAAGAAACTACAGTACATTTACACAATGGAATTCTATGCAGCAGAAAGAAAGAAGGAGCTCCTACCCTCCATGACAGCATGGATGGAACTGGAGCACATTATGCTCAGTGAAATAAGCCAGGTGGTGAAAGACAAATACCATATTATCTCACCTTTAACAGGAACCTAATCAACAGAACAGACAAACAAGCAAAATATAACCAAAGACACTGAAATTGAGAACAGGCTGACAGTCACCAGAGGGGGAGGGGAGGGAATTTCAGGGGGAAATGGGAAGGGTTTATAGCAACAATTGTGGAGGACACATGGATAAAAACTAGGGGGTTGTAAATGGGAGGGAGGTGGGGATGGCTGGGGTGGTGATCTGGGATAGGAGTAAAAGACAGAGAACTGTACAAGAACAACAATTAATATAAAATTTTAAAAAAAGAAAAAAGAAATTGTGTTGAATCTGATCATTGTTGTGGGTAGTATAAACATTTTAATAATGTTAATTCTTCCTATCCATGAACATAGTATATGCTTCCACTTATTTGTATCTTCTTCAAATTCTTTCTTTACTGTCTTACAATTTTCTGAGTACAGGTCTTATATTTCCTTGATTGAATTTATTCCTAGTTGAAGGTATTTGATGCAATATACATGAAATTGTTTTCTTAGTTTCCCTTTCTTATAGATCATTATTGCTGTATACAAATAAACCTGATTCCTGGATATTTATTTTGTAATTTGGTATTTTACTAAATTAATTTATTAGGTCTAGTTTTTTGGTGGACTCTTTAGAGTTCTCTACATACAGTATAATGTCATGCACAAATAATGACAGTTTACTTCTTCCTTTCCAATGTGGATGCCTTTATTTCTTCTTCATGGCTGAGTGCTATGGTTAGGATTTCCAGTACTACTATAATAAGAATAGTAAAAGCAGATATCTCTATCTTGTTCCCTATCTTAAGGAAAATGCCTCTAGTTTTGCCCATTGGATATGATGTTGCTGTGGGTTTGTTATAAATGGCCTATATTATATTGAGGTATGGTCACTCTATTCCCACTTTGCTAAGAGATTTTTATCATAAATTGGTGCTGAATTTTATCAAATGCTTTGTCTCTATCTATTTATATGATCATGAGGTTTTCATCTTTCATTTTGTTTATGTGGTGTACCACATTTATAGATTTATGGATATTGTAGCAAGCTTGCATTCCCAGAATAAAGCCCACTTGATCATGGTTTATGATCTTTTTAATGTGTTATTGGATCCACTATGCTAATGTTTGTTGGGGATTTCATCTATGTTCATCAGGGATATGGGACTATAATTTCCTTTTTCTGTAGTGTCTTTGTCTGGTTTTGGAATTAGGAGAATGTAGGCTTTGTAATATGAGCTTGGGAATTTTCTCTCCTCTTGAATTTTTGAAACAGTTTGAAAATGGGAGGTGTTAGTTCTTCCTTGAATATTTGTTAAAATTCACCTGTGAAGCCATCCAGTCCAAAATTTCTGTTTGTTGGGACTTTTTTGAATAATGTTTCATTTTTCACTATTTGTACCTGTCTGCCCAAATTATCTGAAACTTCCTGATTCAGTTTTGGGAGATTGTATGTTTCTAGGAATTTATCTATTTTGTTTAGATTGTCCAATTTGTTGGCATATAATTGTCTGTAATATTTTCTTACAATCCTCCATATTTTTTTAGTGTCAGTTGTTACTTCTTTTTCATTTCTCATTTCATTTATTTGGGTCCTCCTTTTTTTCTTGATAAGTATGCTTAAAGATTTGTCAACCTTGTTTATTTTTCAAACAAACATCTCTTGCTTTCATTGATCTTTTGTGTATTTTAGACTCTATTTCATTTATTTCTGCTCCAATCTTTATTATGCCCTTTCTTCTACTTACTTGGGACTTTGTATGTTGCTGTTTTATTCCAGTTTCTTTAAGGGTACAGTTAAATTGTTTATTTGAGATTTTTTTTTGTTTGTTTCTTGAGGTAAGCCTACGATGCTATGGATATCCCTCTTAGGACTGTTTTTCCTGTGTCCCATAGATTTTGGGCTGTTGTGTTTCATTTTCAGTTTTTTCTAGATACCTTTTCTTATTGTTTTCAAGTACAGTTGTCTCCATTTCCCCCATACCAGTCTCCCCCACCACACCCAACCCCACCTCCCATCCTCAATCCTACCTCATTTTGACTTTGTCCATGGGTCTCTGTACATATTCCTTGATGACCTTTCCCCTTCTTTCCCTCATTATACCCTTCCCCCATTCCCTCTGGTTACTGCTGGTTCTTTATTTCAATGTCTCTGGTTATATTTTGTTTCTTGTTTGTTTTGTTGGTTAGGTTCCACTCATAGGTGAGATCATATGCTATATGTCTTTCACCACCTGACTTATTTCATTTAGCATAATACTCTCCAGATCCATCCATGCTGTTGTGAAGGATAGGAGCTACTTTTTTCTTTCTGCTGTGTAGTATTCCATTGTGTAAATGTACCATAGTTCTACAGGAGAACATAGGCAGGAAAATCTCAAATATTTGACACAGGTTTATTTTCATTGATATGTCCCCTAGAGCAAGGAACATAGAGGAAGGAATAAACAAATGGGGCTTCATCAAAATGAAAAGATTCTGCATGGCTAAAGAAAACATCAGCAAAATAAAAAGAGATCCAACCATACTGGAAAATATTTTTGCAAATGATAACTCAGACAAGGGTTTGATCTCCAAAATACATGAAGAAGTCACACAACTCCACTCCAGGAAGACAAAAAATCCAATTAAAAATAGGCAAAGATTTGAACACACACTTCTCCAAATAGGACATACAGAAGGCAAAAAGACATATGAAAGGATGGGTGCTCAGCATCAGTAGCCATCAGAGAGATCCAAATTAAAATCACAATGAGGACTTCCGGCCAAGATGGAGGCATAGGTGGACACACTGTGCCTCCTCTCACAACCAAGATTAAGGACAACAAAAATATAGAACAAAAAAAAACATAACCAGAACAGATAGAAAATTGAATTGTACAGAAGTCCAACAACGATTCACCCCGACAGGTAAGAGGGGTGGAGTCAGTGGCCAGCGGAGAAGGGTAGCAGCAGGAAAAAGCAGTGGCTAGTGGTCCAGGGTGCACAGGTGGTAGTTGTCACACCCCGGTCGCACAGACAGTGGTTACCAAGCACAGGGAGGCAACAAACAGACCAAGCGAGGAACACAAGGTGGCTGACTGCGGTCACACATTTGCACACAGATAAACCAGGCGAAAACAGGCAGCAAGACAGACTGTGAAACACAGGGCCCCAGCGCTGGGAAATAAAGCCTAAAAGCACCAATTGAAGACACTTGTAGGGGTTGAGGTGCTGGGAGAGAATCCCAGACTCACAGGAGAGTTCATTAGAGAGACCCACAGGGTCCTAGAACATACACAAGCCCACCCACACAGAAATCAGCATCAGAAGGGCCCAATTTGCTTGGGGAAAGTGGCAGGAGGGACTAGAATCCGAGAGAGAGAGGAGCAAGTGCCATTGTTCCCTCTTGGACCCCACCCCCACATCCAGCATCACAACACAGCAACTGAGTTGCCCCACCCTGGTGAACACCTAAGGCTCCACCCCTCACTACATAACAGCAGTGACCAGACCAAAAAAAAAAAAAAAATGGCTCAAATGGGAGAACAAATCAAAGCCCCAGAGCTAATTCATCTAAGTGACTAGGAGATAGCCAACCTATCAGATGCACAGCTGAAAGCACTGGTAGCCAACCTATCAGATGCACAGTTCAAAGCACTGATGATTAGGAAGCTCACAGAATTGGTTGATATTGGTCACAAATTAGATGAATGAATGAAGGCTACAATAATTAAAATGAAGGAAAATGCACAGGGAACCAATAGTGATAGGAGGGAAACTAGGACTCAAATCAATGGAGTGGGCCAGAAGGAAGAAAGAAACAACCAAACAGAAAAGAATGAAGAAACAAGGATTCAAAAAAATGAGGAGAGGCTTAGGAACCTCCAGACAATCTTTAAACATCCCAACATCCGAATTATAGGGGTACCAGAAGAAGAAGAGGAAGAGCAACAAGTGTAAAACTTATTTGAACAAATAATAAAGGAGAACTTCCACAATCTGGCAAAGGAAATAGACTTCCAGGAAATCCAGGAAGCTCAGAGAGTCCCAAAGAAGTTGGACCCAAGGAGGAACACACCAAGGCACATCATAATTACATTACCCAAGATTAAAATGAAGCAGAGAATTCTAGAAGCAGCAAGGGATAAGGGCACAGTAACCTACAAAGGAATTCCCATCAGACTGTCAGTTGATTTCTCAAAAGAGACCTTCCAGGCAAGAATGGGCTGGAAAGAAGTATTCCAGGTCATGTAAGTCAAGGACCTACCTCCAGGATTGCTCTATCCAGCAAAGCTGTCATTTAGAATGGAAGTGAAGATAAAGTGCTTCTCAGATAAGGTCAAATTCAAGTTCATCATCACCAAGCCCTTATTACATGAAGTGTTGAAGGGACTTATTTAAGAAAAAGAATATTTAAAAATGACAATAAAAAGACAGCAAGCTCACAGATATTAACAACCACACCTAAAACAAAAGCAAACTAAGCAAACAACTAGGCCAGGAGCAGGAACACAGAAATGGAGATCACATGGAGGGTTTGCAACAGGGGAGTGAGAGGAGGAGAGAGGGAGAAAAGGTACAGAGAATAAGTAGCATAGATGGTGGGTAGAAAATAGACGGGGGGAGGGCAAGAATAGTGTGGGAAAAGTAGAAGCTAAAGAACTTATGAAACATGGACATGAACTAAAGGGGGGAATGTGTGTGGGACATGGTGTGCACAGTGGAGGGGAATGATGAGGGAGAAATGGGACAACTGTAATAGCATAATCAATAAAAATATAACTTAAAAAAATAAAAGCAAAAAAATTAAAATGAAATATCACTTCTCACTAGTCAAAATGGCCACCATGACCAAATCAACAAAGAAGTTTTGGTGAGGTTATGAAGGAAAGGTAAACCTAGTACATTGTTTTAAGGTATCTTTTGATTTCTTTCTTGATCTCATTGTTAACTCATTTATTGGTTAGTAACATGATATTTAGCCTCCATGTCTTTATGGGGTATGTTTTTTTTTCAGTTTTTCTTCTTGTAATTGATTTCTAGTTTCATACCATTGTGGTCAGAAAAGATGTTTGATGTGATTGCAATCTTCCTAAATTTATTAAGACTTGTGTGTGTCCTACCATGTGGTCTATCCTAAAATACATTTCATGTGCACTTGATATGAATGTATATTCTGTTGCTTGGCGTGAAATACTCTGATATGAATTAAATCTATCTGATCACGTGTGTCATTTAAAGCCACCTTTTTCTTTTCCTGTCTGGAAGATGTATCCATTGATGTAATAGGGTGTTAAAGTCCTTGATTATGACTATATTTCTGTCAATTTTCAATTTAATTCCATCAAGATTTGCTTTATATATTTAGGAGCTCTAATGTTGCTTGCGTAAATGTTTGCAAAGATTATATCTTCTTATTGGATTGATCACTTTATCATTACTTATTATCTCTTTTTAAAATTATTTTGTTTACTTTATTTTTGTTCAAGTACAGTTATCTGCATTTCCCCCCCCACCATTTCCTCCCATCCCAGCCATCCCCATCGCCCTCCCCTGATTCCAACCCCCTGTGGTTTTGTCGACATGTACTTTATACTTGTTCCTGTAAACCTTTCCCCTTTTCTCCTGAAATTCCCTCCTCTCTTCCCTCTGGTCACTGTCAGCCTGTTCTCTATTTCAATGTCTTTGGTTATATTTTCCTTATTTGTTTGTTTTGTTGATTAGGTTCTTCTTGAAGGTGAGATCATATGGTATTTGTCTTTCACTGCCTGGCTTATTTCGCTTAGCATAAGGCTTTCCAATTCCATCCATGCTGTCATGGAGGGTAGGAGCTCCTTCTTTCTTTCTGCTGAATAGAATTCCATAGTGTAAACTACCAATGGCATATTTCACAGACATAGAACAAATACTTCAAAAATTTATATGGAGCCATAAATGATGCTGAATAGCTGCAGCAATTTTGAGAAAGAAGAGCAAAGTAGGAGGGATCACAATACCTGATACCAAACTGTATTACAAGGCCACTGTAATCAGAGCAGCCTGGTACTGGCATGAAAACAGGCACATGGATCAGCGGAACAGAACAGAGAGCCAAGAAATAAACCCAAGTCTCTACAGTCAAGTAATTTCGACAAAGGGGACAGCAACATAAAATGGAGTCAAAATAGCCTCTTCAACAAATGGTATTGGGAGAACTGGACAGCTACATACAAAAAAATGAACCTTGAGCAACAACTTACACCATACACACAAATAAATTTAAGGTGGATAAAAGATTTAAATATAAGCTGTGACACCATTAAAGTCCTAGAGGTGAACATATTCAGGAAAATCTCAGATATTTCACGCAGCAACCTTTTTTACTGATACATCCTCTAGAGCAAGGGACATAAAGGAAAGAATAAACAAATGGGATCCCATCAAAATAAAAACCTTCTGCATGGCTAAAGAAAACAGTATTAAAATAAAAAGAGAATCAACTGTATGGGAAAACATATTTGCCAATGATACCTCAGACAAGAATTTAATCTCCAACATATATAAAGAACTTACATGACTCCACTCTAAGAAGACAAGCAACCCAATTAAAAAATGGGCAAGGGACTTGAACAGACAATTCTCCGAGGAGGACATACAGAGGATCCAGAGACACATGGAAAGGTGCTCAGTAATGCTAGCTATCAGAGAGATGCAAATTAAAACCATAATGGGATACCACTTCACACCAGTCAGAATGGCCATCATAAACAAAGTAACAAACAAGCGTTGGAGATGTTGTGGAGAAAAGGGGACCCTAGTGCACTGTTGGTGGGACTGCAGACTGGTACAACCACTATGGAAAACAGTATGGAATTTTCTCAGAAAACTAAAACTGGATCTGCCTTTTGACCCAGCAATTCCACTGCTAGGATTATATACTAAGAACCCTGAAACACCAATCCAAAAGAACCCATGTATCCCATAGTTTTTTTGATCCATTCATTTACTGATGGGCACTAAAATTGTTTCCAGTACTTGGCTATTGTAAATTGTGCTGCCATTAACATTGGGGTGCATAGGTTCTTATAGATTGGTGTTTCTGTGTTCTTAGGATATAATCCCAACAGTGGAATTACAAGGTCAAAAGGCAGTTCCATTTTCGGTTTCCTGCCGGGAATTCCATACTGTTTTCCACAGTGGCTGCCCCAGTCTGCATTCCCAATAACAGTGCACTAGTGTCCCCTTTTCTCCACATCCTCTCCAACACTTGATGTTCATTGATTTATGACGGTCATTCTCACCAGTGTGAAGTGATATCCATTGTGGTTTTAATTTGCATCTCTCTGATGGCTACTGATGCTGAGCATTTTGTCATATATCTCTGGACCCTCTGTATGTCATCCTTGGAAAAGTGTCATTTGAGTCTTCTGTCCCTTTTTTAATTGGGTTGCCTGTCTTCCTGGACTGGATCATGGGAGTTCTTTACATATTTTGGACATCAAAACCTTGTCTGACGTATCACTGGCAAATATGTTTTCCCATATAGTTGGTTCTCTTTTCATTTTAATTCTGTTTTTTTTAGACAATTGTAAGCTTTTAATTTGATGAGGTCCCATTTGTTTATTCTTTCCTTTATGTCCCTTGTTCTAGGGGGACATATTGATGAAAATATTACTGCATGGAATATCTGAGATTTTCCTGCACATGTTTTCCTCTAGGACTTTTATTGTGTCATGACTTATATTTAAGTCTTTTATCCGCCTTGAATTTATTTTTGTGTATGGTGTAAGTTGGTACTCGAGTTTAATTTTTTTTTTTCATGTAGCTGTCCAGATCTCCCAACACCATTTGTTGAAGAGGCTATTTTTACTACATTTTATGGTTCTGTCCCCTTTGTCAAATAGTAATTGACCATAGAGGCTTGGGTTTATTTCTGGGCTTTCTATTCTGTTCTATTGATCTATGTGTCTGTTCTTATGCCAGTACCAGGGTGTTTTGATTTCAGTGGCCCTGTAATACAGTTTGATATCAGGTATGGCAATCCCTCCTACATTGTTCTTTCTCAAAATTACTGTAGCTATTTGAGGTTGTTTATGGTTCCATGTAAATTTTTGAAATGTTTGTTCTATATCTGAAATATATTCTTGTGCTTTAATAGAGATTGTGTTCAATCCATAAATCACTTTAGGTAGTATGGACATTTTTATGATGTTAATTCTTCTAATCCATGAAATTGGTACATGCTTCCACTGGTTTGAGTCTTCCTTAATGTCTTTTTTCCATGTTGTGTAGTTTTCTGAGTACAGGTGTTCTGAGAACAGACATCCTTGTCTTGTTCCTGATCTTAGTGGGAAAGCTTTAAGTTTCTACCCATTGAGTATGATGTTGGCTGTAGGTCTTTGATATATGGTCTTTATTATGTTGAGGAATGCTCCCTCTATTCCCACTTTGCTGAGTGCTTTTATCATAAATGGGTGTTGTACCTTATCAAATGTTTTTTATGCATCTATTTCTATGATCATGTGATTTTTGTCTTTTGTTTTGTTTATGAGATATATTATGTTCATTGATTTGTGAATACTGTACCATCCTTGCATCCCTGGGGTGAATCACACTTGATCATGGTGTATGATATTTTTAATGTATTCCTGGATGTGGTTGCCAATATTTTGTTGAGGATTTTAGCATTTATATTCATCAGCGATATTGGCCTCTAGTATTCTTTCTTTGTTATGTTTTTATCTGGTTTTCGGATTAGGAGGATGGTGGCTTCATAAAAAGAGTTTGGGAGTCTTCAATCTTCCTAGAGTTTTTGTTATAGTCTTTCAAGGATAAGGGTTAGCTGATCCTTAAACGCCTTGTAAAATTCACCTGTGAAACTGTCCAGTCCAGGGCTTTTGTGTATGGATTTTTTTAATTACTGTTTCAATTTCATCAGCTGTTACTGGTCTGTTCAGGCTTTCTGCTCCTTCTTCATTCATTTTGGAAGATTATATTTTTCTAGAAATTTGTCCATTTCCCCCAGGTTTTCAAATTTCTTGGCATATAGTTCTCCATCATAATTTTTTTTACAATCCTTTCTATTTCTATATCAGTTGTAATCTTTCCTCTTTCATTTCTGATTGTGTTTATTTGAGTCCTCTCTCTTTTTTTTCTTCATTAGCCTGCTTAAAATTTTGTTGATTTTATTTACCTTTTACATAAACAAAAGAAGCAGCTCCTGGATTTATTGATCCTTAGAATTGTGCTTTTAGTCTCTATGTCCTTTAGTTCTGCTCTGATCTTGGTTATTTCCCTCCTTCTACTAGCTCTGGGCTATCTTTGTTGTTATTCCTCCAGTTCTTGCAGATGTGGGGTTAAGTTGTTTATTTGAAATGTTTCTATCTTTTTTACGTAGGCCTGTATTGCTATGAACTTGCCTCTCAGGACTGCCTTTGTTGTGCCCCATTAGTTTTGGATCATTGTAAGTTCATTCTTATTTGTTTCCAGAAACTTTTGATTTCTTCCTTAATCTCATTCTTGACCCATTCATGTGTAATAATAGCATGCTATTCAATCTCCAGGAATTTGAGAATTTTTGAGTTTCTTCCTTGAGGTTGGTTTCTAGTTTCAAACCCTTGTGGTCTGAGAAAACACTTAATATGATTTCAATTTTCTTGAATTTGTTGGGGCTTGTTTTGTGTCCTATCATATGGTCTATCTTTGAAAATGTTCCATGTGCATTTGAAAAGAATGTGTATTTAGCTTCTTTGGGATGAAAGGATAAGTCCATTTGATCTGGGACATTGTTTAATGCCACAATATCTTTTTGATATTTTATTTGAAAGATCTATCTATTTTTGACAGTAGGGTTTTAAAACCACCTAGTATAATTGGGTTGCTGTCAATATCTTTCTTGAAGTACTCCAAGATTTTCCTTATATATTTAGGTGTTACTATGTTGAGTGTATATGTTTACAAGGTTATTCTATTTTACTGTGTATGTTGTACACATTTTTGCTCAAATTTTTGAGGGAAACATAAGGATGTGCATTACACATGGGTAGTACTAATCCTGTATTTATGTAAATGTTATTAATGCTAAAATTCTCTTGTAATTAAAACACAAGTATCTAAACATAATTGAATAAAAAACTGATTTAAAAAATAAAATGAAAGGTATTTTCCTGAAAGTTTGGGCCAAAAATATATGTGCACGTTATACATGGCAAAACATGGTATATCGTCTGGATAGTTTGCTCTCTTAGGTATTATGTAGTGTCCTTCTTTGTCTCCCTTTATGGCCTTTGTTTTGAAATCTATTTTGTCTGATATAAGTATTTGTACCCTAGCTTTTTTCTTTTTATGTCTGTTCTGTTTGCTTGGAATATTTTTTCCATCCCTTCACTTTCAGTTTGCATAGATCTTTTGTTCTGTGGTGAGTCTCCTGTAGACAGCATATATGTGGGTTTTGTTTTTTTATCCATTCAACTACCCTATGTCTTTTAATTGGAGCATTTAATCCATTTATATTTAAGATTATTATTGAGAGGTACTTATTCATTGTAATTTTTTTTCTCTTTGAACCTGTGTTCCTCTCTCTCTTGCTTCATTGTCTTAAAGCAGTCCCTTTGGCATCTTTTACAATGCTGCTTTGGTGGAGATGTAGACTTTTAGAATTTTTTGTCTGGGAAGCTCCTTATTTCCCCTTCCATTATGCATTTTTAAATATATTTTATTGATCATGCTATTACAGTTGTTCCATTTTCTCCCCTTCACTCCCCTCCACCCTGCATACCCCTTCCCACCCATATTCCCCTACCCCTTTAGTTCATGTCCATGTGTCATACTTATAAGTTCTTTGGCTTCTATATTTTCCATACTATTCTTACCCAGCCCCTGTCTATTTTCTACCTACTATTTATGCTACTTATTCTCTGTACCTTTTCTCCCCTCTACCCCTCCCACTCACCTATTGATAACCCTCCATGTGATCTCCATTTCTGTGGTCCTGTTTGTGTTCTATTGTTTGCTTTGTTTTTGTTTTTGTTGTGGTTGTTAATAATTGTGAGTTTGCTCTCATTTTACTGTTCATATTTCTATCTTCTTTTTCTTAGATAGTCCCTTTAACATTTCATATAATAAGGGCTTGGTGATGATGAACTCCTTCAACTTGACCTTATCTGAGAAGCACTTGATCTGCCCTTCCATTCTAAATAAAAGCTTTGCTGGATAGAGCAATCTTGGATGTAGGTTCTTGACTTTCATGACTTGGAATACTTCTTTCCAGCCCCTTCTTGCCTGGAAGGTCTCTTTTGAGAAATCAGCTGAGAATCTGATGGGAATTCCTTTGTAGGTGACTCTGCTTTTATCCCTGCTGCTTCTAGAATTCTCTCCTTCATTTTAATCTTGGGTAATGTAATTATGATGTGCCTTGGTGTGTTCCTCCTTGGATCCAACTTCTTTGGGACTCTCTGAGCTTCCTGGACTTCCTGGAAGTCTATTTCCTTTGCCAGAATGGGGAAGTTCTCCTTTATTATTTGTTCAAATACCTTTTCCACTTTTTGCTCTTCCTCTTCTCCTTCTGATATTCCTATAATTCAGATGTTGGAACATTTAAAGATATCCTGGATGTTCCTAAGCCTCTCCTTATTTTTTTGAATTCTTATTTCTTCTTTTTTTTTCTGATTGGATGTTTCTTTCTTCCTTCTGGCCCACACCATTGATCTGAGTCCGAGTTTTTTTCGCATCACTTTTGGTTACCTATACATCTTCCTTTATTTCACCTCGCATAGCCTTTATGTTTTTCATGTGATTTGCAACAAAATTCAACCAATTCTGTGAGCATTCTAGTAACCAGTATTTTGAACTATGCATCTGATATTTGGCTACCTCTCCATCAGTTAGTTGTATGTTTTCTGGAACTTTGATCTGCTCTGTCATTTAGGCCATTTTTTGTCTTGATGTGCTTTTTACTTAGTGAGGGGAGGAGCCTTAGGTATTCACCAGGGCAGGGTAATCCACATCCCTGTGTTGTGATGCTGTATGTGAGCAAGGGGCCTGAGAGGTAACCATGGCACTTGCTCTGCTCTCTGCTGGATTTCAGTCACTTTCCCTGCTTCCCACAAGATAATTGGGCCCTTTTCATTCTGATTCCCAGGTGGGTGGGTTTGTGTATATTCTAGGACTTTGAGTCTCTCCAATGAAATCTCCTTTGAGGCTGGAACTTTCTCCTGGCACCTCAACCCCCACAGGTGTTTTCAATCAGTGTTTCCAGGCTTTATTTCCCCATGCTGTGACCCTGGATTGTGCTGTCTGTCTAGCTACCCAGTTTCACCTGGTTTATCTGCATGCAAATGTGGGACTGCCTGGTCCGCCAGCCTCCTTGCAAGCCACACCACCTTCCACAATCCACAGACTTGCTGGATCCTCCAGCTGCCACCTTGCCATGAGCCCCCTCTGCTTCGGGTGCCCAACGCCACCCCTCCTACAGGTCTAGATGAGTGTGTCTTCTTTAACTCCTTGGTTGTCAGACTTCCATACAGTTAGATTTTTCTGTCAATTCTGGTTGTTTTTTTGTTTTTAAATTGTTGTTGTCCTTCTTTTGGTTGTGTGAGGAGGCACAGTGTGTCTACCTACACCTTCATCTTCTCACCTTCCATTTTAAATGAGAGCATTGCTGGATAGTGTAGTCTTGGTTGCAGACCTTTGCTTTTTATTATTTGAAATATTTCTTGCCATTCTCTTCTGGCTTGTAGTGTTTCTGCTGAGAAATCAGCTGATAGACTTATGGGGCCTTCCTTGTATGTTACTAGCTATTTCTCTTTTGCTGCATTTAAGAGTACCTCTTTGTCTTCAAATTTTATCATTTTATTTATAATGTGTCTTGGAGTGGGCCTCTTTGGGTTTATCTCCATTGGTACCCTCTCTGCTTCCTGGATTTGCATGAATTTTTCACTCATCAAGTTAGGGAAGTTTTCTCTTATTACTTTTTCAAACAGGTTTTCTATCCCTTGCTCCTGTTATTCTCTTTCTGGTATCCCTATGATATGGATACTATTATGTTTCATGTTTCCTGAAGTTCCCTTAAGCCCTCTTAATTCTTTTTTAGTCTTTTTGCATTTTGTTGCTGTCTGGAGTTTTTTTTTTTCTACCTTGTCCTACAGCTTGCCAATTCAATCATTTGCTTCATCTAGCCTGTTTTTAATTCCTTCTAATGTATTCTTCATTTCCTCCAGGCTCTCATTGATAGTTTCTATGTCCTTTTTCATGCTGTGTAGTTCCAAGTAAGTTCCTTGTAGCTTCCCTGGAGTTCTTTGTAGTTCTCTCTCAATTTCCTGAGCAACCTTATAACCATTACTTTGAACTCAGTGTCTGACAGTTTGCTTGCCTCAATTTCATTTAGCTCTCTTTTTGGAGGTTCCTCTTTTGTTTTTGATTGGGGGTTGTTTCTTCATCTCCCTATTTTAGGTGACTTATCTCATTTGTTTCTGCATATTATATTGCTCTGCTCTGACAGGAATCTTCATGGTGTGACCTTCTGTGGCAGGAGAACTGTGGGACTCAGTGGTGCAGTATCCTTGATCTCCTGAGCTGGATACTCTTGGGATGTCCTTCATGCCATTTTTGTGGGCTCTCAGTTGCAATTGAGTTTTGGTTGTTGTTGGATCATCCTTTGGTGGGTCCTCCCCTCTGGCTGGCTGGCTGAGGACCACACCATCTACCATATCTTATATGCTGTTGTACAAGGGCTGCCAGAACAAAACCAAACAACCCAGGACACAGACCCACATATGCAAAAATAACCACCACTCACAACAACACTATCAACAGCAAATGAACAAGTAGTAATATTGATGTAAAGAGATTGAGATTATTATAGAAAAGGAAAAATGAATATGCAATGACTAACTGAAAGAAAAATGATTTTGCGAGGGTTGAGGGAGGAGAAATAAGAGTAGGGAATAAAAATAAAGAAATAAATAATAGAAATTTTACATAATAAATGGAAAGGAAAAGGAAGAAGGCAGGATGGAGTAAGAAAAGAGGAGAGTATAGTTTTAGGTTTTTAAACAAAAATTTGAAAAAAACATAATAAAAAAATAGGAACCAAATTGGAGAAAAATATCTACCATAGCAATATCAGCAAAAGAAGAAGAAAGATTAATAATATAGGTGAAATGGAAATAAGGAGTAAAAAAGGAAGAAAGAAAAGCTTATGAGATGTTTCAGGGGTGTCCAACCCATTGCCTGTGGACCACAAGCACCCCAAGGTGACTATGAATGCAGCCCAACACAAAATCATAAATTTACTTGAAACCTTTTTTTGCTCATCAGTTCTCATTAGTATTTGTGTAATGTGTGGCCCAAGACAGCTCTTTTTCTTCCAGTGTGTCCCAAAGACATCAAAATGTTGTACACCCCTGGTCTAGAGGAAATAAAAGTGATTTTTAGAGGATAGAAGGA
Source organism: Anoura caudifer (assembly GCA_004027475.1). Lineage (NCBI taxonomy): Eukaryota > Metazoa > Chordata > Mammalia > Chiroptera > Phyllostomidae > Anoura > Anoura caudifer. The sequence goes on along the minus strand of PVKU01012859.1, from coordinate 5,122 downwards.
GAAGGAATACTAAAAGTGAGGAGTGAAAACCAAGCTAAGATCAGTAAAAGTTAAAATTTAAAATGAAAAAGACAAGTGAAGAGGGAGGGAAAATAGAATAGGAGAAGGGAACATTAAAATTTGAGATTTGAAATACAAAAATAGTGAATATCTAGAAATAAAATTACAGAAATGCCTGAACAACCACCATATCAACAACAAATGAGCAAAGATTGATAAAGGTGAAGAGAGAATAAAAGTATTTTAAGAATGGAAAAAGAATGTAAGATGACTAATGACAAAAATGGTTTTGAGTTGCTGGAGGGGAATAGTAAGAGTAGAAAATAGAAACAAGTTGTGGCAAGAGAAAAAAATAAAATTTAAAAGAAAAATAAAAGGGAGGAAGGAGATAAAAATGGAGTAAAAGATGGAAGAAGCAAAATATGACCTTGGAAATAAACTGCAATATAAAAAACTAGTGAAATAACAGGCACAAACTTGAAGGAAAAGAAATGAGTGTTAAAAAGCTATGCAGGAGAGAAAATAACACAAATCATAAAGAAAACCATGCTGGAGTTCATCTCAATAGAATCCAGTGTTTACCACTGTGTTCTCTTTCTGGATCTGCCCCTGGTAATGTCAGATGGTATCCTAGTATGATCCTAGGCAATTTGTTCGAGACTACAAGTGATCCACAGTCTGTGGCTGTCCGCTTCAGATTTGGCTGTTCCCTGATGTTCTGCCCTGCCAGCTTTCCATCAGCCCTGGGCCAAGGAGTGGTTCAATTAGTGACCTAAGAGGTCTTCCAGTATGTTCTCCACTTGCCTTCAGAAGGGGCCTCTGGTGCAATTTGGAGGGTGGAAATCCTGTGTCATCCAGGGGGAGCACTGTTCAGTCTTCAGGGAAGATAATGGGAGTGTTTCCCAGCCCCACCACCACCTGTCTTGGTCTGTCCCAGATTCTTTCCAATTATGTATGGTTCTTAGTGAATTAGCTGTCCATTTCCTGTTAGTGGTCTATCTGTGTAAAAGGGGCACTTCTCTTCTGCTTGGCAGAGACAGCATCTCTGTCTAGGTGAGGAGGCTGTGTGGAGCCCTGAACACCACTGTTGTGCCTGTCTCTAATCTCTTGACCCTCATCCTGAGAAACAGTGTAGCTTGTAGTATCTAGTAAAAGGGCCCTTTCAGAGCTTTTTTCTTCTTTTCCCTGTGGAAATGCACCCACCATGTGGCTCCTGAGCCTGGCCTCACTGATTTTCAGAGCCTGTAATCCCACAGGTGGGGGTTGGGCTCACCTGTCTGTAAGAAGACCTAGCCAGCTGCAGCCATTCTCAAGCTTTCAACTCCTGGCCATCAAGTCCCTAGCCTGCCACTATCTTGCTGGAGACTCAGCCCAAACCCTTCACTCTGTATGGTCCCCTGCTCACCAGCTGGGCTAGGTTGAGTCCCACAATCCCTTCAGTGTGACTCTATTCCTTTGAGCTCTTTGTTTGCAGGGCCTCTGTGCACGCATGCATGAACACGCAAGCACTAGGTCCATGCCAAGTCTCAAGTCTCACCTCAGCTCCTCTTTTAAGAGTTTCTGTATGACCCCCACACTGCAACCCAAGCCCTGGCTGTCCTGTTCTCCATGTGTTCCCTCTCCCCAAAAATCACTGTCTCTTTCAATCTGGGCTTACCACAGCCTGTCAGAGCCTCCAACAGTTTTAGATAGAGTTTCTCTCTGGAGTTTTCCTGGATGGTGCTGGGAAGGGCATGACAGCAATACTATAACATGAGTCAGTGGTAGTAGGATGCACTTACTACACTTGCCACACTCACTGCTCCCTCCAGTGGCTCTCAGCCTCAGGTGGGCCCACTCCTGTCTCTCTGCTCCTAGGGCTCACAGCTCTCAAAGCACTCCACAGCCGCCCAGAATCTGTGCAGCCAGAAGTGATGGGCTGGGCTGTGGCAGTGGCAGTTCTGCTAGGAGAGCCCAGGCCCTCTGATGTCAAGTGTCCTGCAGGTGTGCAGGCTCTTGCCACTCACACATCACACTCCCTGTACTCTTGTCCACACACACACTCACTCACACACACTCTCACTCACTTTCCACTGGATTTTTGAGTTGTTGCTCTGTGGCCCAGCTACAAAATAAGTCTCAGGTCTGGGAGCAAGTAGACAAAGTTTCCAGCTACTATGCAGCCATCTTGGATCTTCTACCACAAGTGGAAGTTCATTTGACGTTTCTTATAACACTGGTTTAGTGGTAACAAACTCATTTAGCTTTATTTCTCCTTCCATTTTAAATGATAGCTTTGCTCATTAAAGTAGTCTTTGCCGTATGTCCCTGCTTTTCATCACTTTAAATGTTTCTTGACAATGCCTTCTGGCCTGCAAAGTTTCTGTAGAGCAATCAGCTGATAGTCTTATGGGAGCTCCTTGTAGGTAACCAACTATCTTTCTTATGATGCTTTTAAGATTCTCTCTTTGTTTTTAACCTTTCCCATTTTAATTATTATGTGTTTTTGTGTGGGCATTTTTGGGTTCATGTTGTTTGGGATTTTCTGTGCTTCTTGAACTTGTGTGTCTTTTTCCTTCACTGGGCTGGACAAAGTTTTGGTCATTATTTCTTCAGATATATGGTACCTTTCTCTCTCTCTCTTCTCCTTCAACCAGGAAGCTCTTGAAGTGCCTACTGTTTCCAAGACCAAGAAGTACATGCCCTCGTGGTATATTGACATATATCCATATTTTAAAAAAGTTTTGCCCAGCAGCCTACTCAGTGGACTTCATGTCAACCACCATTGTAGCATGTGTGGCTTCCTTCAGTTCTGGCTGAATTTTCCCTTTGAGGAAAGATGAAATTACAAAAAGGGATTGATATTTTCCATATGCACATACTGATAATGGCAAGTGGCCGAGCCAAAGAGCAATAAACTCAAATGTCTACAAAGTCCAGGAAGGTAACATAAACATGTGAAGGAAGCCAAGTGTATTCTTTACAGTCATGCTTTGTCTGTGGGTAAAACATATAGGTATTTTCTTCACTTCTCCAAAGAAATATGCTGTCTTTCTGTTCTTTTTGTTTCTGTTTTTGAAACTTGCTATTTTTGGCCAATATTTTATTTTTCTACTTTTGCTATAAAATTTCTTTTGCTGTAAAAAATTTTCACTCAACTCTTAATTTAAGAATAAAAAACAGTGCAAACACAATACATTTCAGCTGACACTTGCCTCATGGCTGGAACTCAGTAAGGAGTTGTGGGACTGTGAAGAAGTGAGAAATGTAGTGCTACCCACAAAAGCAGCCCTGACTCAGTGCCAGCAAGTAGGTACCAAGTGGTAATATTGGCCCCTTGTGGCCAGATCTGATTTTTAAGAGATGCCAGAAATCTAAGGAGTTCTACGAAATATATTCAAATGTTTTTAAAATATAGTGTAAGCCAGAATTCTGTGACAAAAAGACCAGATCAGGCTAATAGGTCACCAGTTTTCAACCACGGGACTGAGTTAGACAATAAGAGGAGAGAGAGAGAGAAGAAGAGGAGAGGAAATTAATATTTTCTGAATACTTACTATATAAGCCTGGAACATACTCTCCTTTCCCTCATTTAATCATCCCAACAGTTTATAAAATGTTATAGCTTCATTTTAAAATGGGGGAAACAAAAGCTTATTTGAGTTAAGTGACTTTTCTCAGATAACTCAACTAGAAGTTTCCAAACTGGAGGAAGCTGTCTACTTATTGTGTTCTAATTCTATCTTTATACCAGTCCTTTCTGCTCACTCTCAGCTTAGGAAACCTCAATCAGCTACCTGTTGTCCCCTCATCACCCCAGTTGTCATTTGCCTCCTAAGATCTCCTGGATGCTCACTCCCTGTGATACATTCTTGGCAATTAGAAAGTGATCATGCCTTTGTTGTTTCTCCCTAAGCAGGCTTCTATCTCCATGCTTCTGAACTATCAGTATGAAACACAAGGACTTAACACTTTATACAGACTATACACACACACACACACATTGTGTGTGTGTATCTCATTGGTTGCAATACAGTATCAACTAATGGCTTGCCCACCCCCTGCCCCTCTTCATGTGTGTTCTTTTCACACCCTTCACCCCTTTTACTTGTATCATTAACAGTAAATATTATAGGACTGTATGTAAAAGAGGAATCATTTCACATGATACCCACAGAATATGGGAAAAAGTGCTGGAAATGGAGAAGGGTAGGGACCAGCTCTTATAAGCCTTTATTTACCAAACAGGATCTTGAGGCCCAGAGTAACCCAATATTAACAAGACTGGAGTCATGCACTTAAAGGAGAATCCAGCCTTGCAGACAGACTGAAAATGGGAAGTAGAATCCCATCAAGCTTACCAGAATTCAGGCCCCCTTTACCAATGTCTTAAGCTTTCCATACCATCCTGGAGTATCCTCTCTCTCTTCAACACAATAAATTATCTTTGATTAGACTTGATAGTCTCCATTCAGGCAAAATAGACTCAAACTGGGATAAGCTCCTCCTCTTTTCTAGACTGGGTTTCCAGCTACCCACACCTTCCTGGTGGGCCCTTTTAACAGCCACTATGGGTCCCCATGAGGGGAAGGAACATAGCAATAACTAGCATCTCATATATTACTGAAGCAACTTACTAGTAACAGAGCATTTCCATGTCCCTTATTTAGTTTGACATTTACAATAGTGCTATAATTATAAGCAGATGTTATTATGCCCACTTTACAGATGAGAAAACTATAGATCACAGAGGTTAAGTCACTTGCCTAAGTCATAAGGCAGAGCTGACACTTGAACACAGTCTTCTGAATCTGTAAGTGGTATCCTTTTGGATTTTTTTCTTCCACAATGATTTTTACTCTTCTGATTTGAAAACTTCTACTTTATAGTATAAAATTGGAAAAATATTAAAATGTAGAAGAGAGAAAATTAATTACAGTCTAATCTTACAACTCAAAATAACTATGATTAACATGTTGATATATTTTCTTCCCTTGTTTTTATTCCGTGTGCATTTTTAACTCATTCAAGAGCATACACATTTACATGTAGCTATATTATGTTTACACTTAACATTATGTTAGAAGTTCCTATGTCATTATTTATTGAAAATATGATTTTAATCATTGGAAACATACTATCC
>PVKU01012858.1:0-32520 GCA_004027475.1 Anoura caudifer | reverse complement strand
GGAACCTCCGCTTTTTCCTGCCGCGACTCCGCCCCTCTTACCGGTCTGGATGAATCATTGTTGGACTTCCAAACAGTTTGATTTTCTGAGATCTGGTTGTTTTCTTGTTTCTAAATCTTTGTTGTCCTTAATTTGGTTGTGAGAAGAGACACAGTGCGTCTGCCTATGCCTCCATCTTGGCCGGAAGCATTTTTTCTATACTATTCTTAACCTTCCTCTGTCTATTTTGTATCTACCATTTATGCTTCTTATTCTCTGTACCTTCCCCCCACCTGGGTCTCCCTCCCCCTCCCTGCTGCTAACCCTCCATGTGATCTCCATTTCTGTGATTCTGTTCCTGTTCTCGTTGTTTGCTTTGTTTTTGTGTTTGTTTCTTTTTTAGGTTCAGTGGTTGATAGTTGTGAGTTTGTTGTCGTTTTACTGTTCACATTTTTTATTATCTTCTTTTTCTTAAATAAGTCCCTTTAGCATTTTGTATAATAAGGGCTTGGTGATGGCGAACTCCTTTAACTTGACCTTATCTGGGAAGTACTTTATCTGCCCTTCCATTCTAAATGAAAGCTTTGCTGGATAGAGTCATCTTGGATGTAGGTCCTTGCCTTTCATGACTTGGAATACATCTTTCCAGCCCCCTCTTGCCTGCAAGGTTTGTTTTGAGAAATCAGCTGACAGTCTTATGGGTACTCCTTTGTAGGTAACTGTGTCCTTTTCTCTTGCTGCTTTTGAGATTCTCTCCTTATCTTTAATCTTGGGTAACGTAATTATGATGTGCCTTAGTGTGTTCTTCCTTGGGTCCAAATTGTTTGGGACTCTCTGGGCTTCCTAGACTTCCTGGAAGTCTAGATCCTTTGCCAGATGGGGGAGTTCTCTGTCATTATTTATTCAAATAAGTTTTCCATTTCTTGCTTTTCCTCTTCTCCTTCTGGCACCACTATGATCTGGATGTTGGAACATTTGAAATTGTCCTGGAGTTTCTTCAGCCTCTCCTCATTTTTTTGAATTCTTGTTTCTTCATTCTGTTCTGGTTGAATGTTTATTTCTTCCTTTTGCTCCAAATCATTGATTTGAGTCCTGGTTCCCTTCCCTTCATTGTTGGTTCCCTGTATATTTTGCTTTATTTCACTTTACATAGATTTCACTTTTTCTTCTACTTTGTGACCATACTCAACCATTTCTGTGAGCATCCTGATTACCAGTGTTTTGAATTCTGCATCAGATAGGTTGTCTATCCCATCATTGCTTAGCTCTATTTTTGGAGCTTTGATCTGTTCTTTCATTTGGCCATATTTCTTTGTCTTGGTGCACCTGTTATGTTGTAAGGGGTGGAGCCTTAGTATTTGCCAGGGCCAGGCAACCCATGTCCCTGCATTGTGGTGCTGTATGTAGGGGGTTGGTTAGAGAGGGAACAATGCTGCTTGCTCAGCTCCTGCCCTGCTTTCAGTCACTTCCCCTGCTGCCCACAAGCAACTTGGGCCCTTCTGGTGCTGATTCCTGGGGGGAGGTGGGGAAGGTTGTGTACATTCTAGGACCCTGTGGTTCTTTCCAACTTCCCTCCTGTGAGGCTGGGAGTTTCCCCCGGTGCTGCAACCTCCACAGATTTTTACAGACAGAGGTTATGAGGCTTTATTTCCCCGCGCTGGAACCCTGGGTTGCGTGGTCTGTCTTGCTCCCCAGTTGTTTCTCCCAGTTTATTGGCCTGCAAATGTGGGACGGCCCACTCCACCAGCCACTGCCTTGCCTGTCTGGTCCTCCAGCCGGGCCTTGCCCCTTGTTCTCTCTACCCTGGCTGTTCATTTCTGCCCCTCCTACCAGTTTGGAATAATGTTTCTTCTTTAACTCTTTGGTTGTTGGACTTCCATACAGTTTGATTTTCAGTCAGTTCTGGTTGATTTTGTTTTTAAATTTGTTGTTGTCCTTTTGGTTGTAAGAGGAGGTAAAGTGTATCTACCTATGTCTCCATCTTGGCCTGAAGTCCCCACCAATTCTACATTAACATTTTTAATATATCTGAAATTTATTGCCCTGGCTGGTGTAGCTCAGTGGATTGAGCTCGGGCCTGCAAACCAAAGGATCACGGTTCGATTCCCAGTCAGGGCACATGCCTGGGTTGCAGGCCAGTTCCCAGCAGGGGACGCACAAAGGCAACCACACATTGATATTTCTCTCCCTCTCTCCTTCCTTCCCCTCTAAAGATAAATAAATAAAATCTTAAAAAAAAAAAAGAAATTTATTTTGGTGTAAGGACTAAGGATTTTTTAAAAAAGATTTTATTTATTTATTTTTAGAGAGAGGGGAAGGGAAGGAGAAAGAGAGGGAGAGATACATCATTGATGGTTGCATCTTGCAGGCCCCCAACTGGAGCCCTTGCCTGAAACCCAGGCATATGCCCTGACCAGGAATTGAACTGGGGACCTTTCTCTTTGGGGGAAGACACCCAACCCACTGAGTCACACCAGTCAGGGATGGGTTGAGGGTTATTTTTAAGTAGCTGAGTTTTATTTTTGTCAAATGGCGAGCTAGTTTGTCTAACATTATTTTAGTACTTTATTTTTTTCTGACTAATGTGAAATGCCACTTTTATTGTATACTAAATTTCCATTAAAATACATTTTAATGTCTGGGAGTTCCTCTCATTGCTTCTCCTTTTTACAGTTTTCCTGGCATTTTCTAGTATGTTTATTTTTCCAGATGAATGTAAGAATATCTGTGGCAGATTCTTCCAATCTCACTGGCATTTTGATTGTTATTACAGTGCTCTTATATATCAGTTTTGGGACAATTAAAATATTTATGATGTTGAATCTTCCTACCCATGAACAAGGTATACCTTGCATATATTCACTTTCTCTGTTGTTTATACTTACCTGTTTTGTTTTGTTTTTTTTAAGCTGGGTCCTGATTATTTCTTCTTAAGAATGTTACTAGACTTTGTCTTTTTGTTGCTTTCGTAAATGGCCTCTTTTCTTACCATTGTATTTTATTTCAGTGGTATCTTGGTTAATTCTCAGTGACCATGTGACCATATTACAGATGTCCATGCAGGTAGATGGAGATGGCTGGAGCTATGGTGGAGCCAAGTTGTAAGGGCTTGAGCATTATATTATTAGTTTGAGTTTTATCTTGAGAGCTCTTAAGAGGTACAAGAAGGTTTTAGGGATTGGGTGATATAATCTCTAACAGCTGACTTTTTTTTTTGAGCACCTATCAAGTACTGTGCTAAACTCTTTACAAATGTATTTTAATCCTCATAGCAACTCCATTTTACGGATGATTTGGTCATATTTACATTTCACTTATTTATTTATTTTTAGAGAAAGGAGAAGAGGGGGAGAAAGAGAGGGAGAGAAACATCAATGTGAAAGAGAAACATAGGTCAGTTGCCTCTTGTATGTGCCCCAACTGGGGACTGAACTCACAACGCAAGCACGTGCCCTGAACTAGAATCATTTGAACCGGTCACCTTTCATTTTGCGGACGATGCCCAACCAACCGAGCCACACTGGTCAGCACAATATTACATTTTAGAACAATCATTTGGGTGCTAATGTGAAGGATGGATTCTTAGAAATCTTTTATGAAGAGGGATGAGATTAATAAGTGACAAGCCCTGAATAGTAGAAGTGGAGAAGGAGGCAAATATCAATACGAAGGTGAAATCTGCAGGTTGTGGTGACGGGATCCAGAGGTGAGGGAGAAAGTCATAGCTGACATTCTGCTTTTTGGTGCGAGCGAGTAGGATGGGCGGGTATGCCCTTTCTGAGCTGACAGGCCTAAAAAGAGGAGGAAGAGAAGGCTGTGTTGGGGGCAGAAATGGGGAAGGGGGAAGGATGATTCCAGTTTTGGATGTGTAGAATTACTGCTATCCTTTTTTAAAAATTTTTTTTATTGTATTTTTTCCATTACCATTTAGCCCCCTTATATATCCTTTTTTCTTTAATTTAAAAAGAAAACAAACATTTTGTTGGAAAACACAAAATGGAAAGTAAATCATAGTCAAAATGCTATTTTTATGCTTGAATAAATTAATTGAAATTTCTTGCAGTATTTGGATTTTAATTGACTGTGGGGCCTACTAGGGCTGTAAATCTTTTCTTTTTCTTTTCTTTTCTTTTTTTAATAAGGTCACCAATTTGTTCTGGTTTTCCTCTTACCATTGTGACTACACACAGTTTCAGTCTTCTTTATGAGCTGTTCTCCCTTCCAACTTCCAATTGTTATTTTTTAAATAAACTTTTAATTTTAGAGTAGTTTTAGATTTACAGAAATGTTGTGAAGAGGGTACAGAAATTCCTGTATATCTGGCACCCAGTTTTCCATATTATCAACATCTTACAGTAAAATAGTGCAGTTGTCACAACTAATGAACCAATCTTGATACATTATTATTGTTTTTTTAGATTTTATTTATTTGTAGAGAGAGGGGACAGGAGGAAGAAAAAGAGGAAGAGAAACATTGACGTGAGAGAGAAACATCTATGAGTTACCTCTCACATGTCCCCAGTGGGGACCTGACCCACAACCCCAGGCATGTGCCCTGACTGGAACTGGAACCGGTGACCCTTTGGTTCGCAGGCTGGCGAACCAAATCCACTGAGCTACACCAGCCAGTGCTGGGTATTGCATTACTTTTAGTTGTCATGCCTCCTTAGGCTCCTCTCGACTGTGACAGTTGCCTAGATTTGCCTTATTTTTTATGACCTTGACAGTTTTAAGGAATACTGGCCAATTATTTTGTAGACTACCCTTCAGTTGGGGTTGTTTAAAGTTTCTCTCATGGTTTGAGTGGGTTTATGGGTTTTGGAGAGGAAGACCACACAGATAAAGTGCTAATTTGATCATATCGTATTCCAGGTACATGCTATGAACATGATATCACTTTTGATGTGGACCTTGATCACCTGGCTGAAGTAGTGTTTCTCAGTTTTCTCCATTGTGAAGTTATTCCTCTCCTCTACCCCTTTTCCATACTGTACCCTTTAGAAGGAAGTCTTAGTCATCCTGATGTCATTGGTGTGAAGGCATGGTCTGGCAGAGAGTGGTATCAGCTGAATTGAACTGGGTCCCTATTATTTTGTGAGTCTCACAAAAGGTCTGCCAGATAATTTTATTTACTTTATCAACAGGAAAATAAAAATTAGAGAATTTGAGTAACGTGCCCCAAATAAAACAGTGGTCAAATTGGAATTTAAATCCAGTCTCTCTGAATGCAAAGCCTGTGGCCTTTGCCCATACCAACTAGCTTTACAGAAGGTTGTATTTACTTTGGCCATCTTCCCTAAGTACTGGTAATGCAAAAGTGTCTATAGATAATGTGGTTGGATCCTTTGTTAAATGGAAATTTAATTCCTCTTTTCAATTTAAAGTTATACTTTAGAACCTACAGCCTCGAATTGGGCAGATCTCTGTGCTCAGTATTGCTTGATCCAATTTTAATTTAATATCTTCTTTTAATTCCCTGTAGACTTGTGAAGGGTGGGTTACAGCAGGGCCTTGCTGGGAAAATGGGTACCAGTTAGGGTGTTATCACCGTAATATAGGACTGGCTATATAGTTTGTGAGACAGTGCAAAATGAAAACATAGCACCCCTTGTTCAAAAATTAAGAATTCCAAGACACTGACAGCAGAGCACTGAACTAAACATGGGGCCCTTCTAAGCATGAGACCCAGTGTGACTGTACAGGTAAGATGTCCATGAAATTGACACTTCAGCAGTAAAAGTAGTAGGTAAACAGGGCCAATATCAAAGCAGTGGAAGTGAGAATGGAGAATAGAGAATGGTAATACAATATGTTAAAGAGGTAAATCTGCAGGTGTTGACAGATTAGCTGTGATGGGTGAGTGGGCAGGTGAAATACGGAATGTACATTTCCTGATACGGTGATGCCTGCCATTCACGGACATGGGAAACCCAAGAGAACCAGATTGTCCTTGAAGGGAAAATGATGAGTTCAGTTTTAAACATATTAACATCCAAATGTAGACATTCAGGTAGCACTTGGGTATATAAGTATCAATAGAAAAGGAGCTGGGGTACACTCCAGAATGATAGTGCTGCTTACTTATTCTGAGGTTGAGGACCAGGATGAAGGGACGTGATTAGTTGGGGACTTTAACCTTTTAAAGAAAGTATTCACATATTCCTTGTATAATTGAGAAATAATATTTTTATTAATGAAAATCAAGTCACAAAGTATTATTATATTTGTAAGAGAAAGGGAGTCAATCTGAAAATAAAAGTTTCAGAAGTTTAGAGTAAAAAGAAAGGTGTTTATGATAGGAAGAGCTTTGCAACGACATATTCTCTGTTGCCAGTACCACGTTACGTGTTTCAAAATAGGCTCTTAGTTTATTGTTCTTTAATTTTTTTGTGCACCTACAATCAATTGTTTGTTCTACAGGGTATATAACTTTTTACAATTTTAAAAAAGATTTTATTCATTTATTTACTTTAGAGAGAGGGGAAGGAAGGGAGAAAGAAAGGGAGAGTAACATCATTGTGCTGATCCTCTTGCAAGAGAGCCCCCAACAGGGGTCCTGGCCCACAGCCCAGACATGTGCCCTGACTGGGAATCACACCAATGACCTTTCAGTTTGCAGGAGGATGCCCAAGGTACTGAGCCACACCAGTTTGGGCTACAGAGTATATAACTTTAAGTACTTACCTTAAATTTTAGTTTTACTTTGTATCTCTATGTTTTCTGACAATTGACATGTGAGCATTTCCATATTTTTGTTGTATATTTTATAATGCTCCTTTCTTTCTATTACCTGTGTATTTTTTCTTGAGGGAGGTGATGGGGAAAGCCTGAAGGTAGAAGTCAGAAGGTCAGATAAGTTCTGTTCTCTTGTTGACTGTGTGATCTTGGGAAAATTACCCAGCTTCTCTGAGTATAGTTTCCTTACTAGTGAAGTGGAGATGAAATTAACCTTATTAGAGATGTGAAAATTAAATGGAAATATAAGAGAAAGTTCTTTGTAAACTCTAAGTTTTATAAATTCATACCCTTTAGTTCTGCACTGAGGGTCTTTCTTAGTGAGCTTCTCACCTCCTTCCCAGATTCATCTCCAAAAGCCTACCTTCTCAAACTCATTTTCTCACCACCCCCAGAACATGCCTTACATTTTTCTGCCTCCTTAATATTGCTCTGATTCCTTTTTTAATCAACAAGTATTAGCACCTTACCTCCCTCAAGTCTTTGTTTAAATGTCATCTTCTCAGTGAGGTCTACACTGTCTACCCTATTCCGAGTTGCGATCTGCTCCCCAACACTCCTAATCCCCCTTAGCTTGCTCTATTTTATTTTCATTACACTTATGACATAACACAGTATTTACCTGTCATCTCTTCTCTCCACACCCACTTTCCACTATAATTTAAATGCCATTTGGGCAGGGATCTTTGCTTTGTTTTATGATGTTTTATCCTAGGCATCTAGAACACTGCCTGTTAGAGAGTAGGTACTGAATTGGAGGTATTGATTGAACAAATGAATGAATATTCATTGTGTCAGACTTTTTAGCCAGGCTCTGGGCATGTAGTTGTGAAAAAGAAGAGCTGGCTTCTGCCCTCGTGGAGCATCCAGCCTAGCATTATAGTCTGGTGGTTTTTCTGCCTGCCTGAACTGCCCTCCTCTGGGAAATGTCTGAGTGACTAATGGTGAATTCTGAGCAGCCCTTCCTCTTAGCAGTGAGCAATTTTCAGGTAGTTTTGCTTTTAAGTTAAAAAAAAAATTCTAATATAAGGGCAGGGGCAGAGTATTGCATTCTATTTAGTTACTCTACGTTAAAAGTCAACAATTTTCCCTATTGCAAAGACAAGTACTCCCTTTAAAGCGCCAGGCCTTGCAGATAGCTGAAAGAGGTCATAGGGGTATATCTTGTTTATTTTCTTTCTTTCTATTTCTCCCCTTTCTCCCTCCCTCCCTCCTTCCTTCCTTCCTTCCCTCCTTCATTCCCTCTCTCTCTTTTTCCTTTCACTTGAAGGAAGATGGTTGTAATTTTTCATATTATTGAAGAATGAGAGGATGTGCAGTAAACGTTTATTCTTGTCTTTTTGTAATATTTTGGAATGCTTCATTCATGAGATTCTGACCATTTCTTGAGATCCTCTGTATGCAGTTTGTTAATCAGAGTTTTTATTGCTAGAATTCTTTCTTAAGAAAAGAGAAGACAAAAGAAACTTAAATTGAGTGTATTTAAAAATAATCTGCTGATCTAGCATACTTAATACAGTGTGTCAGCAACTATTCTTTCTCTCACCCTGTTCTCACACAGGCGACTGCACAATCCAGGGAAACTCCAAGGCTGGGGTACACCTGCAAGAGGGAATGAAGAATTAAGGAAGAACACTGCTGCACAGGTATGCAACTGAACTAAATGGTTTTTAATATTCCTCCCAAATCTGAGACTCTTGACCTAGATAATTTAAATTTCTTTTTTTAAGAGATTTTATTTATTTATCTTTAGAGGGGAAGGGAAGGAGAGAGGGAGACAAATATCATTGTATGGTTGCCTCTCTTGCATCCCCTGCTGGGAACTGGCCTGCAACCCAGGCATGTGCCCTGACTGGCAATCGAACTGCTGTCCTTTGGTTCGCAGGACCACGCTCAATCCACTGAGCTACACCAGCCAGGGCAATAATTTAAGTTTCTAAGTCATGTTTGTTTTTATTTATTTGAATAATCCAGTTGATAATGTTTTGTTATCATGTTTTGATAATGATATATGAGGTCTGCTTGGAAAAAGTCCAGCCATTGTTAATATAATGAGAATGGTTTGCATGATGTTAATGTAACCTGGCAGCCAAGGAGAGTGGACTGGAATGCACATGCATGAACAATGATGACTTCACTGTAGTAGTCAGTGGGAGTGGTAGATGCCATTGTGTGAGCATGTGTACTGTGTGGCCGTTGCATTCGAGATGAGGGACTGAGCGGAGCAATGAGTCTGCATCAAATTTTGTATTAAGCTTGAACATTCCTCCATGGAAACTATTTGGATGGTTCATAAGATCACAGCTATGGGCAACTGGTGATTGGCAGCTTCATCAAGACAATGAACCCACACATATCACGTCTCGTGCAGAGGGGTTTTTTTGGTGAAACATCAAATCACCGAGATAACTCAGCCTCCCTACAGCCTAGATTTGGCACCCTGTGCCTTCTGGCTTTTTCCAAAATTAAAATCACCTTTGAAGGGGAAGAGATTTCACACCATTGATGAGACTCAGGAAAATACAACAGGGCAGCTGATGGCGATTGGGAGAACTGTGTGAGGTCCCAAGATGCCTACTTTGAAGGGAACTGAGGCTTCATTGTCCTATGCACAGTGTTTCTTGTATCTTGTATCTTCTTCAGTAACTGTTTCTATTTTTCATATAACACGGTTGGATACCTTCTGGACAGACCTCGTATGTCATTATTTTCTAGATCATTATTTTAATTCTGTTTTACCTTACTTTGCTATCAAATATCTTTTAACGTGAATTTGATAGTCCATCTGAATTTTCCTTTCTGAACACAAATGCTGTTGTAGATATGAATTGCTCTGCCCCATGATCTTTTTGTCAGAAAAAAAATTGATAAAGGAAATTCTTGTGGCAATCGCCACAATTTGTTGTAAACAATTTCGGTGGTGTCCCATAAACCCATGCAGTGACATAAAAATGTACTCTGCAAGATTATTTACAGCATCTTCTTGTACTTGTTAACAACTTAATTTTGTTTAACAATTGCTACATTGTGAATAAACTCTAAAACATCCTCAATAAACAAAGAACAAAAGAAAAACTCAACTCAAGCAGTGACCCTTATGCAAGGTCTCCTCTAATGCAGTGGACTGATTTATAAACCCTCTAGTGTGCCCACATCACCCGGTGGACACATCTCTGTCATAGCATTTATGTAAATATGTGTATGTATGTACAGTTCTGGGAGAAGAGTGATATCTTCTCCCAGCAAGGGTTCACAGCCATTTCCAAAGATATAAGAAAAACCCCCAAAACAAAAATCATACATACACATACACAATGCAAGATGCCAAAAGTTAAAGGGGCAGAGAATGAAGAACTGGAGCCAGAGACAAAGCTAAAAATAAGTATAGGAATGGCCTTCACAATTGCTGCAGCTGGGACATGAATTTGTCCCTATCTGACAGCTCATTGGTCCCACAATTCATGATATCCATAGATAAAAAACAAAGCTGTTACTCTGGAGAAGTGAAACTATTCCCAGAACTGAGGTCAGATTGGACTGTCTCCCAGGGATGCTCATACAGAGAACAGTGTGTTATCATGTGAGCAGCAGTGTCCTTGACAGCATTCCCGACAGGGTGGCCACTTCACGAGGCTGCCTCTGATAGCCTGACGGCAACACCCCAGAAAGCAAGTCCTTGGGCGGAAGCAGCACTTTCGAGGTGGAGCGCTGTCTCGGTGATTATGGCTCCAAGGTATTTTATCTCCTGCACCTACCACAGTTACTGGCATATGGCAGGTGTCGAGGTGTATCTTTTGAGTGAATGTCAAATGGAGAAGACCAGTTCAAAGACTCCCTGTAGAGAGGTCTCCCAATTACTAAGACCTAACACCCTGCTCCCCATCTCTGCAGTCCTTTTGTAGCTATCAAGCAATACAGTTATGAAATAGTTCTACTGTTGGGTTAAACTGCCATTTCAATATTTTAGTATTAAATTTCTCATGCCGTCTCCAAATATGGGAGTGTGACTAGGGAATTTGAATGTGCGTACTCACACTTGGTGGTGGTGGAGGTGTTGGGTCAGGAAAGTATGTACTCATCAAATTGGGACACCACTTTGCAGGTCACCCTGGGAGTAGTGTTGGCTCACATACAAACTTCCACATCCGGCTGTCCTTCACAGCAGGGGCAGGGTTGGTCATGGTGCTACAGTGGGCCTTTTGCCATGAGTCTGCGCAATGGGAAGACCCAGTCACAAAGCATAGTAGCACCAGCATTAAAAGAGACTCATTGCTGAGCTAGCAGCTATTGATTGACTCAGGGCTCTTGACAGACCTGCAGGGGAACTAGGGTGAGTTGAGCTCACAGGTTAGGGTTTAGTCATTTTAGCTGCAGAGTTAGAGGCTTGGGGATAGGGCTTGGCATAAGGGTCTTTCTTCGTGGTGGGTGTCATCACCTCTCAGTTCTGACTGTTATCTTCCTGTTGTTACTGATATTGTAGAGGTATTTCAGAGCAGGAACTTGGTCCCTATGTGCAGCTTTCTATTTGCATAGTCACAATGATGTCTGCATCATGATGAAGATGCTCATCTTCTGGTGTGTAACTTTACCTTGTTCACACATCAATAGCAATGGCTCTGCCAAAGCTAGGACAGGAAACTTGGAGAGAGTGTATAGTTAATAATGTGGGCTTTTGCCCTGGCTGCTGTGGCACAGTGGATTGAGTGCTGGCCTGGAAACCAGGGAGTTGCTGGTTCTGTTTCCAGTCAGGGCACATGCCTAGGTTATGGGCCTGGTCCCCTGTGGAGGATATGTGAGAGGCAACCAGTTGATGCATCTCTCATACATTGATGTTTCTCTCTCCCTCTCTCTCTCTTCCCATCTCTTGAAAAATAAATAAAGAAAATCTTTATATATATAAAAAAGAATATGGGTTTTGATGGAGGCCTGCACAGGTCCCAGCCTGTCCAGGGCTTGGGTTGCTCTCTGCCTCATAAAGCAGAGGGGTTGTCTTCTGGGAAGACAGGATCATCTTCTCTGAAAAACTCTCCTGCATAGTTGGCTTTGGCATCTTTCAGGAATAGGAGGGTGAAGATTGAGGACTCATGAATTTGGTTTTCATTTGATGTAAAGGGAGAAGACAGTGGTTATAACCAGAAAATTCAGTGTGAGTTACCTATAGAACCTGTCACTATTAATCCAGCCTGGGCTCCATGACAGTTGTAGAAATGGATTCCTTAATAATAAAATAGTAATAATACAGTTAAAAAAAAAAGGAATATGGATCCTGGAAACTGACTTCCTGGGATTAAGTCCTGGCTCTTAAATAAGCAAGTTACTTATCCTTTCTGTGCCTTAGTTTTCTTATCTGTAAAAAGGGATAATAGCCCTGGCTAGTGTGGCTCAGTGGATTGAGTGCTGACCTGTAAACCAAAGGGTTGCTTATTTGATTCCCAGTCAGGGCAGATGCCTGGGTTGCAGGCTAGATCCCCAATAGGGGGCATGTGAGAGGCAACCACACATTGATGTTTCTCTCCCTCTGTTTCTCCCTTCTATCCCTTCTCTAAAAATTAATAAATAAAATCTTAAAAAAAAAGAAATCCCAGCTCCTGTCATTGGAATCTGTTCTGATGATCCAACGTGGTTAATATGGTTAATATCCCTCTCATTAATTGATAAATTAATTATATGAGTATATAAGTCAGCTTTCTTATTAGGAAAGTTGACCTTTGACCCAAAGTTCAGACATTTCATTGTTAAGAATGCCTTTAAAAAAAAAAGAAGAGAGAGTATTCTGGTTATCTAATGCTTTGTGATGAACCGCCCCCAGAATTGGTAGCTTAAAGTAACAGTAGTCATTTATTTGCTCAAAATTCTGCAGTTAGCACAAGGCTTAGCAGGAATAGCTCATCTTTGTTCTGTGTGGTGATTGCTGGGATATCTTGACTAGGGCCAGAGAATCCTTCCAAGCTGGATCGCTCACATGCTGTCTGTTGGCTGGGAGCTCAGCTGGGGATGTTGGCCAGGACCCGGTTCTCCTTCATGTGATCTCTTCACATGGCTGAGTTGGGCTTGTACCAACATTGCAGCTGGGTTCTGAAGAGGATCACCCCAAGGGGACAGGCCACAAAGTGTAAGCACCTATTAAAGCTCTGCTCACATCATACTTGTTAAGCCAAAACCGGTCAGTCTCTTGGCCAAGTCCAGAGTCAGTGTGGAAGGGGACTATACAAGAGTGGGAATTCTGTGGTGAGAATTGATAGGTTTTAGTAAAGTAATAGACTACCACAGAGAGAAAGGCTAAATCTACATTTCCTCTTTTTTAATCAAAGGATTAAGTTATTATATATTCTAACAATCTGTTTATTATTTATTTATATTTTTCCCTCCACAGAACCACCCCCATACTGGGGTTATTTGGAGTGAGTCACAACCTGGGGCTTGGAGTCTGCAGTCTGAGGCACCCTTCTGTCTCATTTTGTGGCTTAGGTATGAGCATAGTCCAGGCAGAACTGGTGTGCGCTTATGGATACTTCAGCAGGGGGACCTAGGCACACCCATAAAGGAGGTCACACCTAGGAGGGCAGGCTGGAAGACAAATTATCTGGATAAAGGCACTTTTATCTCAATAGGGGGTTGGCAGTTGGCTGGGAGTGTTTGTAAGGGTAGAGAGGAGCCATTTGATGGAAGTGTTATATGCAGGTTACAGAGAGAAATGAAGGGAGTTCACCTACACTTGGCCATCTGCAGGTTCAGTAGCAGCTGCTGTACCTTTGGCTGCCTCAAGGGGAAGGTGACATAGGCATCAAAGTGGAAGAGGTATGCAGTGATTAGGCCCATCACCCCTGTGGTGATTTTGGAGTGGTTTCCTCTCTCAACGAGGACAACAATGGAGATGATCAGGAAGAGGATGGCTGCTATGAGGGTTTGGAAGAAATCACTCCAAGGCCAGTTGATGATCTCATTTTTTAAAAAAAGATTTTATTTTTACAGCAGGGCAAGGGAGGAAGAGAGGGAGAGGAACATTGATGTGAGACAGAAACATAGATCAGTTGCTTCTCGTATGTACCAGGGACCAAATCCACAGCCCAGGCATGTGTCTGACAGGGATTTGAACTGGCAGCCTTTCAATCTGCAGGTTGATACTCAACCAACTGAGCCACACTGGTCAGGGCCCACTTGATAGTCTTTATCTTGGTGTTCAGGTCACACATGTAGATGACAAAGAAGACAGCAGCAAGGATCATCTCAACCACTGACAGAGAAGTACGCTGATGTGGAGGTGATGAAATAGAGCAGAATCAACATGCACGCTATCTCAGCAAACAGCAGAATTCCCTTGAGGGTGCGTGTGAAGTTGGTGCAGGCAGCCTAGCAGCCGGGGGTGAGGAACACTTGACATCTGCCATGGCATGGCCAGAGTCTCTAGGAGCATAGATGATCCTTACTTTCTAAATCCATATTTTCTAAGTTTTTTCTTTTTTTCTCCTCAGTTGCATATGCCATATTCCCCATCTCTAAGATGTCAGGAGAAGTCACATAGATGGGAAGTGAGGTTTCTTCTGTATCAAAAGCCCTTTGGAGAGTGGTTAAAAACTTTTGTTATAGGCCATATAATTTAATTTGTTACTGTTCTATGTAAATAAGTAGACACTTTCCTCTGGCTGAAAGTATGTGAAGAAAGCAAGCATAAATGTAATTAACTGTTATTTTGACATACAGAGCTGGAGTTTTGCTAGTGAAAGAGTGACAAGGTAGGAGGGTCCCAGTGTTATCTGAATAGTGTAAAAGCATACACATACACATTTTTTTGTCCAGAGGAGGCAAACCATGGGGCATCCAGTCTGAAGTATAATGAAAAAGATAGTGGGAGGCAGAACAGATTGGCAGGAAGGATACTGACAGGTTCAGGAAAGTAGAATAGGTCAAAGGGAACTCTGTGCAAGGTAAATGTATGCTGGAGCTGTGCTCACCAGACTGAAAATTCCATAAAGGGAGGGGCTATGTCTGGCTTGTTGACTTCAACACCTAACTCACTGTCTAATAGAGAGGAGGCACTCTTAAGTGGTTGTTAAATGGATACAGACATTAAGATATGAAGAAATTGCAGTGTTCTTTCTCTTTAAATAAATAAATAGAATGACTGTTTTGAAAATATGTTACTTTGGTTGGAGGTGGCAGGGCTTAAAAAAAAGGTCACGCCTTTGATTAAAATCCTTTGATGTTTTCCCACCTCATGCTCAAAAAAGGCCAACAATATGCAAAATGTCCACATCACTTTTTAAATGTACAGAATTAAATATCCCATTTACTAATTTATAAACCTTAATAGAACCAGTCATTTTTCCCAGATGCAGACATTGAGGCAAAGATTTGAGTGTGAGTCATTTGTTTAGGAGATCCCAAGAAGCACCAGTCAGGTGTGGAGAAGTGAGCCAAGTACGGGAAGGAAGCCAGTGTGCAGGTTACCACTCTGGGCAACCGGGCTCTTGCTGGAGACCCTCTGGGAGACGGTGTAGTACATGCTTCAAAGTTGTTCCATCCCAGGGATGAGGAAACAAGCTTACCCATCTACTTGTTCATAACATTTCACTACTGCTCCCAGCATGTAAAGTTCCTCACTTCTGGCTCGTATGCAATCAGAGAAGGCTCTTGAGGCCAGAGGAAGAAGCTATAGGCAGACTTGCAGGTGCTTGCAGTGAAGTTTTCAGATACATGAAACATGCAACTAAATTTATAGCTCATTAGGTTTTGGTCCTATCCCCATTAAGTGACTTTTATTATTTGGCATCTGACCTAAGTCTGCCTACAGAGAAGAATATGTCTTGCACTCTTTGAAACTGCCTCCAAAATATCTTCTGAATCAGTCCACTTCTTATCCAGCCTCCTTTGTACTACATCAGTAAACTCTTAACTGCTTGTAGTCTTTCTGTTTTTGCCCTCCCCTTGAATCCCTTCCTTCTCACAGAGCCACAGTTATCTTCATAACATGCAAATTGAATAATGTGTTCCTTGGCTAACTTTTAGGGATTTTTCATTGAATGTAGCATGAACACACATACAGTTTCAAGTGGTTTACTATCTGAGCCTTGCTCAGATCTCACCGTTTTCCTTTCACCATGTTCTCTTCAGCTCCAATTTTTCAGACCAACTAAAAGAATATGTTAAAGGCGCTGCTGTAGAGCTTCTGTACATGCCCTTTCCTCACCCTAGATCAGACGTGGGATATTCTTCCACTAAGTGTTCACTTTGTTTCCTTCATCTTTCTGCACTCGGTTTATTTTCCTTTCTCCAGATAGGTCTTTGCCAACACCCCTTCCAACTCCCTCTCACGCTATCCCCCCAAACAAACAAACAAAAACAAAATTTCCTAGCTATATTCTATCCCAGAACTCTATACTTTTGCTTCAGAGTAAATCTGTGGAACAGACCATTGCAGCCTCCCTCCAACTGCTTTTCCTTTAGACCAGAAGCCTCCAAGTTCAAAGAAAAGAAGGGCCTTAAGGGAGCCGGGCAAGTTGTATAAGTGAGTGCATGGAGACACTAGCAAACTAGAGAGCACATAGCACCACTCACAATTCCAGCTATTTGTCACCAGAATTTACTGAATTGATTGTTTTTCCCCTGGAGACCAAGAATCCTAGTTTTCATGAGAGAACTTCTAATTTTTAACTGGTGGAATTAAAAAAAAAAATTAACCCCCACCCTGAGCAGAACAGCCAAAACTATTTTGAAAAAGGGAGAAGTGGGAGGTCTCATCCTTCCTGATTTCAAAAGCTATTGCAGAGCTACAGTAATCAAATCAGGGTGGTTCTGGCATAAAGACAGACACAATGAACAATGTAATAGAACAAAGAACCCAGAAATAAACCCTTACATATAGTCAGATGATTTTCAACAAGGATTCCAAGAGAACCCTTTAAAGGGCCTGAGTTTGCCAGCACAAATTTATCATGGCGTACAGTTTGAACCTGTGTCTTCCATCAGTGAATCTTAAATTCACTTGAGCGTGCATCAGGATAACCTAAAACAGGTTGCTGGGGTCCATCCCCAGATTTCTGAATAGTAAGGTGGCGGGGGTGAAGCCCAAGAATTTGCATTCCTAACAAGTTCCCAGGTGTGAGGCTACTGCTACAGATCCAACATGGGTCTACATTATATAATATTGCAGACTACTCTCTTTATTTTTGTTATCTGTTTGTGATAAATCTTTGGTTTTGGAGTCTGTGAAATTCCAATGTCTGCCATGCCCTTAGCAATGCATTGTGCCATGTCTCCCTGCTTCTCTGGCCAATAGTATGCTGTATCAGGGGTGTAGAACCTTCTGGTGTCTCTGGGCCACACTGGAAGAAGAAAATTTGTCTTGGGCCACACACTGAATATACAAACACTAATGAAAACTGATGAGCAAAAAAAAAAAAAAGTTTTAAGTAAATTTACGATTTTGTATTGGCCTGCATTCATAGCCATCCTGGGTGGCATGCGGCCCATGGGCTTTGGGTTGGACACCCCTGCGTGTACACAAAGGGCTAGACCTAATAGGCTTGGCATGGAAACTCTGCCCAATTTTGCACAATATATGGTGAATAATCCAATTAGAATAATTCCATCCAATTTTGAATGCAAGACATAGGAAGGCAGGTCAGGTAGAAGCAGAGGCTAAAAGAAGCGTAATTCTGATGGGACAGTGAAACTAGTTAAGTCTCCAGAGTTGCCTCTTTCTATCTTGAGCACCACATTGCACAACCATGAGGCCCGTGTGGCTGCTGAGGTGCTTCCTGCGCATCCCCACTTCCTGGTGTGACCCTAATGTAAACTTGCATTTCTCTGCTAACAGACAAGTCTCTCTTCCGTGTTTCCTGGATGATCCTTTCACCCCCCGTTTTGATAGCTCTGGTATCTTCATAACACAGTTTCTCCTTTTCTATGGAAGGAAACAATATTGTATTTTGATCAAGAAATTGACTCCTTAAGGATGAGTTTCTATTGAATTTAAGAAAAATTATGAACTGTACCTTCATCCATGAGAGGAATTTCTCCATCTGCCAAAATGCCTTCTAGTGATTGCAATACATGACTCTGAGGGAACATCCTGGGATTGCTACAAAAATCTGGAAACAGCTCATCCCAGCATCTAGCTTGTCTCTTCCTTGATTGCCCCCCAGCCAGTTCATGTAGTGGACAGCATTAAAAAAAGTCCTAGCAGGTTTCCTTATCTCTAGCCTCACCAGTCCTTTCTCTCCTGAAAAAGGAGAAAGCAAACTGTAGTTTTGAAAGGGGGTGGGAAAAACAGGTACTGTCTACAGTGGAAAACTGGGCCTTACTAAAGGTAGTGAGTTCCTTACCAGGGGAGTGCCTATGCCCCTCCCCGAACCAGGGCTTCTCACCTCTCCTCAGCTACTGCTCCCCATTCCCTCTCGTCAGTAGAGGAAAATGAAACTACCACCATTATGTGTGGGTGGAAGTTACACTTGCACCCGAAGCATTTGGTGAAAGGAAAATAAGGGGAATTGCACAATTTTCTCAAATCTCCACATTATCCAATCTGTCAGGAAACTGCATATTTTCTGGGTTAGAGCAACTATGTAAAAAAATTTTTTTCCTAGGCACTGCTGCCTAGAAATGGCCACAGAGGGGATAGCTGCCCCAGGTCTCTCCCAGCTCAGGAGTGAAAGACAGTGACGGGAGCAGCCCTCGCGTAGACAGATGCTGAGATAATTCCCAGGAGCCACTCTGGGCCACGTCCCTCTGAGGGACCGACTGGGGTGGGCGTTTACGATCCGGGGATTGGGCCAGACACTCAGCCAATCTTATGACAGGCGCTGGTGACGTGATGTCTCTCGCTATTTTGGCTACGTCATTCCACAGCGCCGGAAGTGATGCCGCGTGGAGCTGGAACGTGAAGTGGTCTACTCTTTGAGGAAAGGCAGTTCGGGCCTACGTCCGGTGCTGGCCGTGTGGAGGTCGTGGTCGTAGGCCTGAGGCCGGTTCGCTCCTGCCTGTGAGCGACGTGCCTTGAATAACGCTATCACGGCTTCTTCCCCGGTAGGCGCTGCTCCGGCCTCGGGCTGCAGGGCTCTCGGCTACCCACTTTCCCACCGCTCCTTTGGGCAGTGTTTTGGCGGCGCTCTCGTTGGTCTCCGCCCCACTTCGCGTTCTTCACCCGTGACCCCGACACGAGTACTTAGCTTGGTTGCGACGCAAGTAGAGGAAAGATTAGAGAGTAGGCACTGTCCGACATTGTTTCTTTGGGAAACGCTCCCTGAAAGGAACTTGACGGCCTTTCACAGTGTCCTCAACAGGCCTTATGGAAAGTCCCGAAGAAGCAAGCCTGTTCTCCCGCAGACCAGGGATGCAAAACAGGAATATAATTTCCACTTGGAATTAATGTGGCCCAGGTTTGCAGTCTTCTGGGAATTTGACTTATGTTGGGGATCTTTAGGACACTCGGGACAGGACTGTGCATATGGGGAGACGATACGGGTTTGTACGTTTTCACCGTAGTTGCACAGTCTGCTGTGGGATGGTCTTTAGTCCTGCTCTCATCCTACCTTTGCTGTTAACGAGAGTGGCAAGAGTTTGGAATGCTTCTATTTTCCCAGACACTGATCTTTACAGTCTTCCTCATTTAGCCCTTGTAGTGTAGAGAGTTATTAATATTGTTTTCTAGCTGAAGACATAAAGGTTAATGTTAAATAACTGGCCTCAGGTCACACAGTGAGTAAAATGGCGAGCCACAGTTTGAACTCAAGCATTTGGATTTCAGAGCCCTGGACGTTATCCACTATTGAATAGTGGATATTGATTCTATTTAGTATTGATTTTATTCAGCTGTTCCTTAAGCTTCCGTACACTTCACTTTGTTGCTATCTAATACTTTATGGGGAAAATTGAAGGCCTCAGATGTGCTTTTCCTCAAATTCTGCCGCCTCTTTCCCTTTAACAAAGCCATCTAGGTTTACCTTACCTTAAGAAGGTAAGGTAAACCACCTTTACCTTAAGATAAGCTGTATCCTCTGATCAAAGCAAATCTCCATCTGTGTTTCTGACCTTTGTTTTATACTATCACCTGTGAGACTTTGTTTTCATTTGTCTTTTCTGCTCCTGCCCCAGTCATGTATAAACAAGGTCAGATTTCTCAGATTTCTGGCCATCCCTCACCCCCACTTCCACCTGTTAGCCAGAAAGAAAAGAGAAAGTTCTTTGTGATCTTCCATTTGCTGCCATCTGGCAACTCTTCCCCTTTTTATCCAAACTATTTTAAAGCGTATTCTAAATTCTGTCTCCATTTATTCACCTCCCATTCCCTTCTGCAGTCTAGCTTTTGACCTGTTATTCTTCTGAAATTTTACTCTAAGGTAACCAGTGATTAATTCTCAAACCAGATAGACATTTAAAAATCATTACTGGATCTCTTTGCCGCTTTTGAAACTTTGATGCCTCTCACTTCTTCTCCTTTGCTTTCCAGGATAATGCACTCAGCTGATTTATTCAGTGAACATTTATTGTAATACAGATGAATAAGACAAAGTGCCTTTCCTTAAGGAGCTTATATTTTAGCTGTTTCTCCAGGTTCCTCTTATACCAGTCATTTCTCCTGTGGTTAGTCTTTATCCTCTACTAAAATGTTGGGTGTTTCCAATGTTTGTGGCTTTGGCCCACTGTTCATTTCATTCTGTACACACTGCTCAGTGAGCACATCACCTGGCTTGGTTTTAACTCCCCACATGCTCTCAAGTAGGAATTGTCATCTAAGACCCCTTTTCTGAGTTTCACCGTCATCTCTGACTACCCTGCCAGACGGCTCTGCATGTAAGTCCCACAGGCAGTTCAAATTCAGAGGCCCAAAACTGAAATCAGTATCTTCCCTGAACTTATTGTATCACATTCATCACTAAATCCTGGCGATTTCACTCCCTAAATGTTTCTCAAATATTTGCTCTCTACTTTGTCTCTACTATTGTCCGACTTTAGGCTCATCATCTCTTACCTGGAACATGGGTTTCTAACTAGTTTCCCTGTCTCTAGTCCTGTTCCCCACATATCTGTTCTCCAGACTACCTACCTCCTCCCCTAAAAGATCTTTGAAAACATCTGTGTCAAAGTCCTGCTTAATAATCTTTAAAGAGCTCTCTGTTCTTTTATCTGATCTTTTCTCGTGTTCATTCAGCAAAAATTTATTGTTTACTGAATTGCAAAATCCATTGGAACTTCTCAAATTTGAGCTACCCAGCCACTCACCCAGGGCTCTGCTTCATTTGGACCTTTTTACATCTCTAGCCTCTTTTCTGCCTCACACTTTAGATTGCAGCAACATTGAACTGCTTCATATGCACAGTGCTGTTTCTTTGTGTATTTGCCTTTGCTGTTCCCTTTTATTGGAATATTCTTGATTTCTTTCTTCACTTTCTGCTTTTTACCTAATTAGGCTGCTCCCTCTTACCTAATTAACCTGGTTTATATTAAATATATAGGACTCATTTTTAGGCCCACCTCCTATAGGAAATTTTTCTTGACACCTCCTTTCTTCAACTCGGTTGGGTACTCCACTTTTGTGCTCCCATAAAGCCCTTTTGATGTCAAGTATGATGCATTATACTTGTATCATACAGTGCAAATAAGATATATTATGTCTTTATTCCTAGCACCAGAATGGCACAAGGAACATGCTAGGCATGAAGTAATTTTTTTAAATCTTTACCTGAGGATATGTTCATTAATTTCAGAGAGAGAGGAAGGGAGAGAGAAACATTGATCAGTTGCCTCCCATATACACCCCAACTGGGAATTGAACCCACAGCCTAGGTATGTGCCCTGACTGGGGTTTGAACCCGTATGTTACAATGCTTCAGTGAACTGAGCCACCTGGCCAGGGCATGGGCATAATGTAACTTTGACAGAATGATCAAATGGGTGAAGACAAAAGGTACCGGTATATGGTGCAGTGATTAAGAACCTGTTCTTTGGCATTATTTCAAATACTAGCTCTGGCACACATTGGCTGTGTGACTTGAACACATTACTTATCTTCTTTAAGCCTTAAATTTGTTCTTTCTTAGAATGAGAGTTGTTATGAAGATTAAATGAGATGATATAAGTAAGACATTTAGAAAGTGCCTAGCACATAATAATATGCGCTTGATAAAGGTATGCTGAACACCAGGGGATTCAGAAGTATAAGGCCAGGCCTGACTCAGGGCAGTGATCTCCAGAGAGCCTTCCTCCCAGTTTTCTGGGCATCGATGCAGTCTGTATTCAAGGAGATTTTATTTTCATCAGAGAGGAGAATTACATCTACATTTAATTTTTAGAGAATTGTGGAGGTAAATGGACCACACCCAATAACAAGATGTAGAGAAGAGAAGACAGCTCAGTGGAAGCCTCAGGGAGGAGGTGGGACTTGAAAGTTGTGAAGGACTTAGGTGTATAGGAGTGAGGAAAGCATATGAGCCAATAATACCAGGGGATATTAAGAATTATTTATTTGGGAGACATGGTTCTGTACATTGTACTTGAGGGATATATGTGTGAGTCTGGGGGTAGGGAGGAGAGATAGGATGGGTAAATGGACCTAGTCCAATGAAAAGAAGTGGGAGCGAAAATAAATAACCTCTGTGGGGTTAGAATGTGAGGGATTAACTTCAAGCCTGAGGGATTTGGGATTGATCAGGGCTGGGCAAGTTTCCAGGGCTGTGCTGGACATTATGGTAGCCATCAATCACATCTAACTAGCTATTTCACTTTAAGTTTAAAAGGAATATAAGATACCCAGTTCTTCTGTTGTGCTGGCTACATTTCAGACTGTCACCTGTTGGCTATGTTATTAGATGGCACAGGTTTAGAACACTTTTCATCATTGCAGAAAATTCTACTGGACAGCACTGTTCCAGGTTATCAGATTGCTGGCCTTGTGTGGCCTATCAGAACACTTGGGTTCCTTAAGAGATAATCAGAATTTCTTTCTGATCAGTCCCCACAACTCTGGAATATAAAGTATGGAGCTGAAAAACAGAATTAGGACTTATCCACACAGATGGGAGGATGGGATTGCCCAAAGAGAGGAGCAAAGCACATCATATAAGAGGGGGTGCCAGAGAAGGGAAGAGAGAAAGAAGGGAAGAGAACCTGGATAGGTCATCTGGTCATTCACTTGCAAATATTATATTCTTGCTGTATGCCAGTATTAAGTGCTGAGCTATATTGGTAAACAAATGGACTTCTGCTGTTGTAGAGCTTGCAGTTTATGGAGTTTTATTGGATGGACTATATTGAAGATTCAGGAACACCTGTCCTTAAGTGCTCCCCATATTCTAAAATGCTTCAT
Organism: Anoura caudifer; assembly: GCA_004027475.1. NCBI lineage: Eukaryota > Metazoa > Chordata > Mammalia > Chiroptera > Phyllostomidae > Anoura > Anoura caudifer. The sequence goes on along the minus strand of PVKU01012858.1, from coordinate 9,503 downwards.
TCCTAGAAGTTAGAACTAGAGTCTGAAACAGGCCAAGATATTATTTAAGGTTAGTTGTGCAAGTATTGTGTAGTCACTGTTTCAGTTTCTCAGAGAGTGCTGAGTTGGAACATCGTAACTTCAGAACTTTGCTGGGAGTGAAGCATGTGAGTATATATTTGTGTAGGGCAGGAGGGATAGTTCCTGTTATCCTGCAACAAGCAGCCATGCTCTCAGCTGTCCATTGGATTCTTTCCTGTCCCTGCTGTCAAACTGCTCTCTCCAGGATTCTTTTATTGTTGCAGTGAGTAGTCAGTCATCATCATAGGACTTCTCTTCCTGCCTAATGAAAATACACTTCTCAGTGCATTACCTGCTCATTCATCAGTTTCCAGCAAGAACAAACAGATGCCCTTTGGAACACATAGCATTTAAAAGTGGGACCTGCCTGTAGTACTGTCATCATTTGAAGCTCCAGATTAAGATTTTGGATTTATAGCTGACTCTTCATGCTTTGGCATCAGCTCCTTCACAAAGACCTGCTAAACTGCCTTTTGGACTTCACTCTGGGTCACATATTAACAGCCTCCCGACCAATTTTCTAAAAAGATTTTATTTATTTATTGTAGAGAGAAGGGAAGGAAGGACAAAAGAGAGAGAAACATTGATATGCAAGAGATATATTGATTGGTTTCCTCTTGCACTTCTACAACTGGGGACCTGGCCTGCAACCCAGGCATGTGTCCTGACTGGTTATTGAACTGGCAACCTGTTGGTACACAGGCTGGTGCTCAATCCATTGAGCTACATAAGCCAGGGCCTGATTTTGACCCTAGATTTCTCCACTCCAGCCTGTCTATGCACAGCTGTTGTTTCACCTTAGTGTGTAGCTCAGAACCTGGCAATGGTCTCTTATTGATTATCAGATCTCAAATTTTCAGCTTAGTGTTCTTTCAACCCCTCTGCCTTTTTTTGTTACTCTTTGGGGCACCCTCTGGCTCAGCCAGCTAAGGTCTGCTTTCTACCCCTCACCAATAGCTTGTCATTGCTGAAATCTGTGCTGTCACTTGTATTTTTAAAAATGGAATGTCCCTGCCCACTTCTTTTCTTCCATCGGCTCCTGGCCTTTTCAACTGGGAGGTTTCAGAAACTTTTCCTAACTGATCCATTTTCTATGATTTGTCCCCCTGAGCACTCATATGCTCCCTCTGCCTTGCATTATCCTGTCTTTGCAGATGGGCATGATACTCTGATTTTTAAAATATGGTTTCTTCTCCCTCCCCTTTGGACACAGAGCTTGTGCAGAGGGCCTGATAGATGTTGCCTTGCTTACAGGGAACATTTCTTAAAGAGAGGGTGTTAGAGGTTTGACCATTGGTAAGTTTAGGGAGTCTAGAGAGGCATCCCAAGATCTAGTCCTGTTCCTGCATGTAATACCCTGCTTTACCTCCCTGGGTAATCTCATCATCTCTCTTTGCCTCTCTCTCATGTATTTGGTCCATCACTCTCCCTGAGCTTCATACCCATATATGCAGCTTGACCCTTGGTTCTTTCATAGGCAACTTAAACTAACTGTGTTTTAATCTGAAATCATCCGTTCTTCACCTACCATTTATCCCCAAATTATGTCTCTTTGTTTATTCTTCCTTTTGGTTAATAAGTATTTTCAATTTACTCCTTTGTCATTCCCCAAATGCAGTCAGTAGTTAAGTCTACCTTCATGATTTCTTCTGGCTCTTCCTCCATCCCCTCTGTTCTGCCTTTGTTCAGGCAGAATTTCTTGTCTCTTTCTTTTCTGCTGATTCTCTACATGGCCTTAACAGTGGTTTTTTGAAAGAGCACCACAACTCCACTATTGTGTAGGTTGTGTATTGCACATAGGTGCTGTATTCATACTTTAGAAATTGTAGGTTTGTGTATTTATGACAGTCTTCTGGCAGATGGCAGCAGAATGTTTCGTTTTAACATCAGTATGTGATGACAGCTAAGGAAGGGGAATCTTGTAATATACACAAAATGCCTGTGGACTAAAGAACATTTTCTGTTCTTACGTCTTAGTTTTCTGCCAGGCAAACTCCATTTTGTCCTTAAAAAAAAAGCACCAACATAAATATATCTTATTAGTTAAGCCTTTTTTTATACTTTCTGTAAGAGCCAGTTATTCCTTTGGCCAGCCTAATGCCATTTTTAGTTACTTCCTTCTTATAATGCTTGTCATATTATATTTTAAGAATTGGTATATGAGTCTGTCTGTCCCATTGTACGCCAGGCTCCACAAGGATAAGGACAGTGTTTAATCATTCTTTGACCCTCAGCATGTAACCTAATGTCCACATAAGTAAGCATAACACATATTTGATTGCTTGGCATGATTCAGGCACAGAGGTGAATACTTTAATCACATTATGTTATTTAATCCTCACGAGTCCTTATGAGTCCTGTCATTATCACATTTTACAGGTGAGGAAATTGAAACTAGGGAGGTGAAGTTACTTGTCTCCAGATGAACAGCTTGTAAATGGCATGTGGGGTATGCTGGGGTGTGGCTCTGGAGGGCTTGTGCCAGTATTTCCAGGTGTTCTTTTCTGTTTCGTCTCTCAGAGTAATGATGCGGGTGTGCTGGTTGGTGAGACAGGACGACCGGCACCAGCGTATCAAACTTCCACATTTGGAAGCAGTCACCATTGGGCGTAGCCCGGAGACCAAGATCACTGATAAGAAATGTTCTCGACAGCAAGGTAACTGGTCTCAAGAACGTGGAGAGTATCATATGTGGTTCTTTAGAGTAGTGTTAACCAAGGGTGCACATTTTTTGGATGCTCATGGTAGAAAACCTTTTGTCTGCTATAAACAGAACTCAGGAACTGAGCTCTTTTAGCCAACACCAGGGCCCCAGTCACTCCTGATTCCACCCTCTGAGAGCAGTTACTATTCAGTGTTGAGAACAGGCAGGTCCTTCCCATTGCTATGGGTGGTGAGACTGATCCTGCACCCTGCTTTGCCCAGGGAGCGTCTCGCTGGGCAGTGAGACTGTTAAATTCTGGGATCTCCAGGCTGAAACCATGTCTGAGAAGTGATGGGATGGTTCCATCCTTTACATATTGCCTCATAAAGAGGGTGGCATCTTATTAAGTCTATGGCATTTAGCTCTTGAAATGTCATCGTTGGAATTTAATGAAATGAAAGTCCTTAGGAAAAAGCTTTACCATATACCTCCTTTTTTGCCTGTAAACTTCTGGACATGCTTACTGCGCCCAGGCCTTCCACCTGTGGTGTGTTCCCCATAGCAGGGTTTCCCAAGGCTTGGAGTCTGCAGCACTGACCATTGGTTTTGCCACATGAGTTAATCTAAGCGGGGGGAAGAAAAAGTCATGCTTGACCTTTCTAGGCCCAAGATACAGAAGCAGATACTGCTTTTTGCTCTGTCCCCCTTGTTATAATGTCAGCCTGTCCTCTGCCTGTCCTCCCTGGAGAACAGCTATGGCGTCTCTTCTTTGCTCCCTGTCTCACTCCAGAAGCTTTGTTCACTTCTCTGAACATGAGTGTTTAATGTTACTTCTCACATATGCTCAGACTGTTCTGTTTGAATATTCCTCCTCTTAGAATATTCTCTCCATTCCTCCAACCCAGGGCCCGCTGAACTTCTGTTTTCTGGGAATGTATCATTTGCTCCTTTATCCGTTAAAGGCATCTGATAGTTTTATGTGATAGTGGAAGCCTGATTTAATCCTGAGCCAAGTCGCTTGTGGGAGAAATGGGTCCCTTTCCGTGACTACAGAGTGTTTGATCCCAGATGGGCCAAGGACTCTGGACTAGGGAGACTTGTGGGGATTCAGTGAAGCTGCCTCATTAGGGATATTAGTAGTAGTTAAGGGAGTGTGTACACTGTTGGACATTTTGTGGGAGGATTTGAAGCCTCAGCCACCTGTATGACAAGCAGTTTTGCTCATGGGCCTTTGAGGAATCCCCTGTCAAGTTGCCTCCTAGAGTGAGGCTTCATTGTCTTGTAGACAGTAGGAATAAGTGCCTGGTTCTTCATGGCATTTGGGTTTAACTTTTTTAAATCTCTTTCAGTACAGCTGAAAGCAGAGTGTAACAAAGGATACGTCAGGGTAAAGCAGGTATGTCTCTATATAACTTGGATTTTCATTTTATACTTGATGATTTTCTCGTGCTGTTGACTTTAGAGTGTCTGTGCCAGCCCATAACTCTTCTCTGCCATGTGTGGGAGTGATGGAGCAGTGTAAGTGATCATTAAGCACAGTGCCTGGCACATAGTGCCCGAACATAGCAGTGGCTATATTCATAATGGTGTTATTGTTATTATTATAATTATTTTCTTATTATTTCCTAGGTAGGGGTCAATCCCACCAGCATTGACTCAGTCATAATTGGGAAGGACCAAGAGGTGAAGCTGCAGCCTGGCCAGGTTCTCCATGTGGTGAATGAACTTTATCCATATATTGTAGAGTTTGAGGAGGAGGCAAAGAGCCCTGGCCTGGAGACACACAGGAAGAGAAAGAGGTCAGGCAGCAGTGATTCTGTAGAAAGGGATGCTGCCCAGGAAGCTGAGCCCAGTACAGGACTGCAGCCTGGGAGTGACGCTAGCCAATGCTTTGTGCCCCCAAACAAGGGAACAGATGCATCTACCAAAAAGGTGAGGATAGTGTGCTTGATAGATGAAGAGATTAAATGAGATATAATGACTGCTTAATTGTTTTGTACACTACAAAGCCCAGGCACATGTGAGGGGTTATTTATGAACCATGGCAGGGGTTATTAACCATGATGAAAGAGTCACTTGTTGGTGTCACCAGTCAATTGGTACTTTTCTCTTGAATTCCTTAGGTAAGCCACTTGAAGGTAGTCTGATAATGGCATTGTACTTAACAATGAGCTACTAAAATGGGTTGGTAATTTGTAAATCTGGAAGGTTAGCATTGGAACACTTTTCATAGATCATGTGATTCACATCCTGATGTTAAAGTAGAAACCTAGTCTGGCTTAAATGGAGTGGGAGAGGACATGCAGATCTGAACACAGGAAGAAAATGAGGACGACTTATGGTTATAAAGGCAAAAGATTGAGATAAAGGGGATATAGTTTAATTCTTAAAAATTAAGCTTATTTAAGCCCTGGCTGGGTAGCTCGGTTGATTCGAACCGGAGACCCTTTGGTTCATAGGCTGGCACTCAATCCACTGAGCCACACCAGCCAGGGCTTAAATAAATTCTTAAAAATTTCACCTTATTTCCAAGTTTGGTTAGATTTGACTGACTTACAGTATTAATTAATTCCATATTTAACTATTGGCATTTCAGATTTACATTGCCTTTTTTTGTTTTAGGAGTCATTGGGCCACTGGAGTCAAGGCTTGAAGATTTCTATGCAGGACCCCAAAATGCAGGTCAGAATAAAATTTTGGCATTGAAATACATTTGACGTTTTAAATGACCAGTACCCTGGGTGATGTGGCTCAGTCGATTGAGCACTGGCCTGTGAACCAAAGGGTGGCTGGTTTGATTCCCATTCAGGGCACATGCTTGGATTTTGGGTCAGGTCCCCAGTAGGGGGCATGCAAGAGGCAACCACACATTAATGTTTCTCTCCCTCTCTTTCTCCCTTCCCTTCTGTCTAAAAATAAATAAATAAAATAAATAAATAAATCTTTAAAAAAATGACCATTCTGCAGAGGTCATAACTACAAATGAAATCAAAGGAGATCAGTCATTCTGCATGAGATTTTTTAAAAAGATTTTATTTATTTTTAGAGGAGAAGGGAGGGAGAAAGAGAGAGAAAGAAACATCAATGTGTGGTTGCCTCTTGCATGCCCTCTACTAGGGACCTGGCTGACAACCCAGGCATGTGCCCTGACTGGGAATCGAACCTCTTTGATTCACAGGCTGGTGTTCAGTCCACGGAGAAACACTAGCCAGGGCTGGATGAGATTTGTTTCATTGGGCTATTTTGTGAGGACAGGTAGCTTTTCCCATTGTCAGTTAAGTGAGCACCTGGAGTTCTTTGGAGAGAAGCTCTGTTCTTTAAATGATAACCCCTCTGCCTTGTTCTCCTAAACTTCTGGATACTGTTAACAGGAGATGAGTTAACCTTACTGTGGTTTCTTTCAAGAGAGCATTAGATAATGTATTGTGATTGTACTTACAGGCTGCTCTGGGATTAATAGTTCGGCATCACCCTGGAAGGGGTCTTTGAATTCTTCTTAAATTACATTCTGGGGTGAGGAAGGGCCAGATCTGATAGTGCTTCTTGGAATGCATGTACAGATGTCATGTGGTCTGCTGTGGCAGAGTGGAGAAGGGAGCATTTGAATTGATGCCTGCAGGGACTTCACATCAGATCCTTAGGAACTACTTTGTACTGGCATCTTCTGTATATTCTGTGTAGCATAGTGATTAAAACACAGATTAAAGTCCACTGGATCTGGGTTGCAATCCTAGGTTTCCTACTTAGTGACTGTGACTTTGCACAACACACTCAATTTATCTGAGTCCCTGTGCTTTCATCTGTCAAAGTTGGGATATTAAAACCTTTCATAGATGATTGTGGTGGGGATTAAGTGAGTTAATAAATATGACATCATTTGACACACAGAAGATGCATGGAAGATATATGTTCCCTTTTCCTGTGCCCCTCTGCTAGGTTTACAAAGATGAGCAGGTGGTGGTGATTAAGGATAAATACCCCAAGGCTCGTCACCACTGGCTGATCTTACCATGGGCCTCCATTTCCAGTCTGAAGACTGTGACCAGGGAACACCTTGAGCTCCTCAAACACATGCACGCTGTGGGGGAAAAGGTGATTGCAGATGTTGCTGAGTCCAGCAAACTCCGCTTTCGATTGGGCTACCATGCCATTCCCAGCATGAGGTAAGCCTGTGGGTAGTGCTGGTACGTCCTGACTGTCTTGGTGGGCAAATGGATTCAGCCTGAGTCTGCTGAGTATGCCGATAGCCACGAGGCTTGGAGGGGTAGGGAGGGGTGTTTCCAAGGCAGGCTGGCTGAAACTTCCACCCTTCTGTCTGACTTGCCTGTAAGCCTTGAGTTCCTACTTCTGCTTGTAATTCAGTTATACATTTTTTGTTCCTCTCAAAGTGTAAAGCTCTGAGGACCTAAGCTGTGAACTAGATGAAGCAGCTTGATTACTCTCTGATGAAGAATTGTGGTCAGTGACTTTTCAGAAGCCTCTACAACCCCTGAGTTATTAAGGACCATTGCTCTGAAGGAGATAAATGTCACTGACTTCTGTCAAGACAGCTTAGTAGATCTAAGATTTAAAAACAAATGAGAGAAAAGTGCAGTTTGTTTTCTTTTGGCTCACAGCCAGAAGGATTCAAAAACAAATGATTATTTTAAAAGAATGCAAGCAAGGCAGATCTCCACAGTTGTTTATAGCTAAGCAACAAGATAAGCAGACTAATTGGTGTTCAGAGTTTTTATCTTGGGTGGGGTTTTTTTTTTGGTGGCAGAATAAACATAATAAAATTGACCATTTTAACCATTTTCAAGTGTACAGTTTAATGGCATTAAGTACATTTACATTGTGCAACCATCACCACTGTCTATTTCTAGAACTTTCTTTATCTTCCCACACAAACTTCCATTCCATCCTCCCGACAGCCCCTCAAAACCATCGTTCTACTTTTTGTCTATGAATCTTTTTGTCTATACGCACTACCTTAGGTAGTGCTTTAGGTACTTTAGGTACTTTAGGTACTGCGTATAAGTGGAATTATCTAAAATTTGTCTTTTTGTGACTGGCTTATTTTACTTAATACAGTTCTTCAAGGTTCATCCATGTTGTACCATGTATCATAATACCTTTTGGTTATTTTTTTTTTAAGCGCCCAACATTCTTCACATTTTATTTAGGTGGGTAATTAGGCTACTTTAACCTAATGAAATTTTTGTGCCACATACTTTTCTCCTATCAGTACTCTTTTTTTAAAATGAAGCCATAACATACATAGAATAAAATGCATAATAAGATTATAGTTTGGTCACATGTACAAATGGTCAAATTTGACAAATGTACATACCATGTAACTATCACTGTGGTCAAGATACAGAACATTTCTGTCATCTTGTCCCAGAAAGCTCCTTTGTATTCTTTCCGGTTAATCTTCCCCCAAGCATTGTTATTTCTGTGAGAATGGAAGAGTTTTGTCTGTTTGAGAACTTATAAATGGAATAATATAATGTATACTATTTTTCATTTTGGCTTTCTTTGGACAGCATAATAATTTTGAGATTCATGCATATTATTGTGTGTATCATGGACATACTTAATTTTTTTGTTGTGGATAAGTACCTAGGAGTGGAATTGCTAGGTCATAGGGTGATGTATGTTATACTTTATTAGAAAAATGTTTTTTATTGTTAAAACCTTATTTAAAAATTTAGGGCCAAAGTCATCCATAATGCTGTTTCCCTAATGCTGCAGAGTTTGTGACTAACAGAGCCCTGACTGCACAGCCCTTTTCCCATAGTGACCATGGTGTCCATGCCTTCACACAATGAATGCTGTTGTGCTAGGGGAAATGCTAAAAGCAACAGCTGTGGCAGGTGTGGGTGGGAAACAAAATTAGCAGTAAGTAAAGTTGCCACTTCATATCCTTTTATGATATAATTTTGAATAAACATTATAGAAAGAAAAAGGTAACAAGTAACTTTTGTTATTGTAAAAGTAATGTATTTTCAATGTAGAAAATCTAAAACAGAAAAGTATAAAGCAGAACAAAAATCTTCCATAACATCACCACAGTTAAACTCTAGACTAGACCTTATTTGATTTTCACCCATTTTTCTTATAATCTTTTTCTGCTCCAGGATCCTATCCAGGATCCTGCATTGCAGTTATTTATTATCTCTCCTTAGTCTCCCTTAATCTGCGACAGTTCTTCCTTTCCTGGTTTTTATGACCTTGATACTTTTGATGAGCACTGGCTAGTTATCTTAACAGGCTCTCTCTCAGTTTGGGTTTGTCTGATGTTTTTTCATCTTAGATTGAGGTTATGCTTTTTTCTTTTTTCTTTTTTTTTTTTGCCAAAATGCCACAGAAGTGATGTGTCCTTCTCAGTGCATTGTATCAAGGAGTGAATGATGTCAATATGGTTTATAACTCATGATGTTAATCTTGGTCACTTTGTTAACTGATGTCTGCCAGGTTTCTCTACTCAAAGTTACTATTTTTTCCTTTGTAATTGATGAATATCATGAATATTTTGAGACTGTGCTACTATCTTGTTCCTCCTCAAACTTTTGCCCAGTAATTTTAGCATCTCTCTTGGTGGATTTTGCTTGCAATAGTTATTACTATGGAGTTTACCTAGTGGTGAGTTTATGTTTTTCTCATTCCTTCTAATTTATTAATTGAAATTCTTCTATGTGGAAGAGCTATCTCTTCACCTCCCCACCCCAACCTGATCCTGATTTTGCAATTTTTAAAATTTATTTTACTTTTAATTAATTTATTTTTTAAATATATTTTATTGATTATGCTATTA
>PVKU01012857.1:0-32534 GCA_004027475.1 Anoura caudifer | reverse complement strand
TCCTCCCTCCTCCTCCCTCCTCCCTCCTCCTTCCTCTTTTTCCTTCTCCCCCTTCTCCTAACCTGAGGACGTTTTCTCATTGCCTTTAGAGAGAGAAAGGGAGAGAGAAACATCAATGTGAGAGAGAAACCACTGATTGGTTGCCTCGTGTATGCACCCCTACTGTGGATCAAACCTACAACCTGGGTATATGTCCTGACCAGGGATTGCATCCATGACCTTTCAGTTACAGGACAACTCTCCTACCAACTGAGCCACGCTGGCCAGGCAGGGCCTGGGGGCTCCTGCAGGTGGCTTTAGGATGCCAGAGCCTACAGAGCTGCAGGTAGGCCCGGCCGGGCAGTGCTTCCCCAGCGAGGCTCAGTTTATGGTCTGTAAATACGTGCCCCTCAGGGAGAGGGCGCTGTGCTGTTTCCCCGAGCGGCCCCAGTAGGACTGATGCTGGTTGCTTGAAGCAGTAACCTGTTCATTAACACTAGTCATTGCTTTCGTCCTTCCCTCTCACCTCCCCAGTCGGTCATGGGGCCCCCTGGGATTGGCTCGCTAATGAGTGACAGACAGCCTCGCAGCCCTTCCAGGCCCAGCATCCCGCAGTAAAAGTGACGGTGCTCTGAGGGGTCATCAGTGCAACAGTGTTGGGTCACATCACTGTCACTCACTTCCACACACACGTCTGCCCACAATAAATGTTATTTTGTTGCCATTCATAGCATTTCAGTGTTTTAAAATATTACATATTTTACCTATAGTTCATCCTTTTTCAAGTCATACTGTTGCGTGCATTTTGTTATGCGCATGACGTGTCACACAGAAGAGATTTGTAAATCTTTGTATTTCAAGAGGAATTTACCTGTTTTTCCAAGTCCTGGTAAGAGTGTGTGATCTGATCATTAAGACTGAGAATCTGTTGCTCTATTCTAGACTACTACTTTTTCTTAACAGATTTTATTTATTTATTTTTAGACAGAGGGGAAGGGAGGGAGGAGGAGAGGGAGAGAAACATCACTGTGTGGTTGCCTCTCATGCGCCCCCTACTGGGGACCTGGCCTGAAACCCAGGTCTGTGCCCTGACTGGGAATCGAACCAGCGACCCTTTGGTTCGCAGGCCGACACTCCGCCCACTGAGCCACACCAGCCAGGGCGTAGACTACTTCTTCTGTAGCCGTTAAGAGAAGAGATGCCCATCCCATCACCCTCCCTAGCAAGCGCTGCGCTGTGGCCGTGCACGTGCTGTGCAGATGCCTGCGAACACTTAGCCGCTCCTCGCGGAGTTCCAGCCTTGACTACGACAGGGTTTTCGCTTCTCCTCTGCATAAATGAAGTGTTAATTTAATGAACTGTTGCTCACAGATTTATAACTTACTCTTTGGGAACGTGATTAAAAAATAATGAACTTTTATATTAGCTTAAATTATCAATTATATATGAATGTGTCAGACGAAAGACTTCGTTATCTTTAAAAGATTTGTTATCCAACATGCTGGAAGGAATTAAGAATCCTGGTTAACAAAAAATTCTTTTAAGCTAAAAGTTATACCAAGGGGATTTCTTGAACATGGTGGAAGTTTTAATAACTGTAGAAAGAATGAGGCCTAACAAGAAAGAGATTGAAGTCGCACATCCCGGGTTACGTCAGGGGCAGATACAGGCATGCGGGACAGAGTCAGAAGAATAATGAGAGTGAGCGATTAGAAATCTTAGGAAATTTAACCCATTTGCTATAAAAAAAGGAAAGATGGGTATCATAAAATACATTCACCTTTTTATGGTGAAATGAGTTCACCTTTGAGAAAAGGATAATTTTGAGGATCTAGAAAAAACAAATGCATACAAAGGATATTTCAGACATCCGTCTGGGTAATGCTGTACAAGACTGAGGTAGCACTTACCTACCCCTTCCTCTGCGCGTATAAATTTTCAGGTTCCAACCATCGAATGCTGTGTCAGTGATATCATTCAAACAGTTTTTATTCGGACCATTGTGCTACATGGATTATCTAAGAATAAGGGTGAAAGAAAGGCATTTTCAGATGGGGGAAAAATGGAGAATTTGTCACCCACATCGCCTCCTTTAAAGGAGCTTATTCTAAAAGGTAGAGTTCAAAGACGACAGTTATCCCAACAGGTCTGAGATGTAAGAAGCAATCGTGAGTAAAGAAAACAGAAAGCACTTGAGTAAATCCGGAGAAATATTGATAATATAAAGCAACAGTGCCTAATATGCTGGAGGAAAAGACAACAAAAAGTGAAAATTCTAGGTAACCTATTGCCTGTATGCCTTGTGCATATACAGGGTCTTCCCGGGAAAAGTCCCACCGTTGTTAATATAATGAGAGCCGTTGGCATGACATCACTGTAACCTGGCAGCCGAGGAGGGTGGACTGGAATGTGCATGTGTGAACCGTGACGACGTCACTGTACTGGTCAGTGGGGGTGGTAGACTGTTGAGTGAGCACGTGCGCTGTGTGGCCGTCCCATTCAAAATGACTGATCAAGTAGAGCAATGAGTCTGCCTCAAATCTTGCGTTAAGCTTGAACGTTCCTCCGCGGAAACTATTCGGATGATTCAGAAGAGTTTCAGGGATGATGCAATGAGTGCAGCGCACATAAATGTATGGCACAAACGCTTCAAAGATGGTGAAGAATCTGTTCAAAGTGATCCACGTTCCGGAAGGCGTGCAACAAGCAGAACACCTGAGACTATTGAACGTGTACGGGCTGCAATCAGCAAACATCGGTGACCCAGGTGACAGCCTGCTACAGCCCAGATTTGGCACCCCATGACTTCTGGCTTTTTTCAAAATTAAAATCACCTTTGAAAGGGAAGAAATTTCAGACCGTTGATGAGATCCAGGAAAATACAACAGGGCAGCTGATGGCAACTGGGAGAACTGTGTGAGGTCCCAAGGTGCCCACTTTGAAGGGGACTCAGGCATCATTGTCCTGTGTGCAATGTGTCTTGTATCGTCTTCAATAAATGTCTCTTTATCATATTACATGGCTGGATACCTTCTGGACAGACCTGGTAAGATTGTCGATTAACATGATAATTAGTCGTAAGATCTTGTTTTATTCTGAAGGAGAATAAAGATATGGACCAACTTTAGACATAATTAAGTATGAACTTAATTTGAAGAGCTGCCTTTAAAGGAAACAAATTTAATACATGTTTCAGCAGTGTATATTCAGTTGGCAAGAGGGAAAAATCTTTAAAACCCAAAGACACAGGAGAGAAAGTGGTTGGATATTCAAGCACTAAGGAATGTGGTGGTGATAATTCCAGTTGTAAATTGGATTGAACTCTTGTGAAAAAATCTTGGGTACATCAGACTAGATTTTTAATAATCCACTATATGCTTCTTAAAGAAAGGCAGCTAAAACAAGGATACAGAAGTCTGAGAGCCAGGAGGTACTGGAGAAATACGGAAGGAAGCTCCTTGAGCTGCGTGTGTGTTCTGGAATAACACTTCCTGTTTGGACAAAGATCGCTACACGGTGACGTGGGGTTAGATTCGTTATGCAAGTTGATATGTCCTCAGGAAGATAACTTCAAAAAATCTGAAGCAGAAATTGAGAGACCTACACAGAGAAATCGGTCTCACCGTCAGGGTTAATATATATATAAAGCAGTTAAAAAAATCCGCTAAAGACCTAGAGTCTCAATACAAACTCAATCTTCATCTGATGAACAAAATAAGAATGCATTTTTTTAAAAAAGAGTTTATTTATTTTCAGGGAGGGAGAGGGAGGGAGAGGGAAACATCAATCAGTCGGTTGCCTCTTGCGCCCCCTACAGGGGGCCTGGCCCGCAACCCAGGCATGTGCTCTGACTGGGAATTGAACCAGCGACCGTTTGGTTCGCAGGCTGGCGCTCAATCCACTGAGCCACACCAGCCAGGGAAGAACGCTTATTCTTTTAAACAAGAAAGGGAAGTTGGCGAACACAGATCCCTGCTGTGGAGAACACACCCCCTCACGGATGCAGCGCGTCGGTGCGGTGGAGCGAGCAGTCTAAAGAGAAAAAGGGGACAATACAACAGGTCAAATAGAAAGGCCATGAGAAGAGGGTCTTTTAACCAGACATTTAGACGTAAGAATACAGGAAACTTGATAGTTAAAGAAATGAAAAAAAACACCATTAGACAGGAATCAAGAGAAGCCTAGTGCATGTATGGTAATATCAGACAAAAGATATGCAGAAGCTAGAAGGTGTGTTTACTAAAAGGAAAGATAAAAAACTGAATTAATAAAACTTACCGCACCAGAATGATACAACACTTACGGAGTATAAGAATAGGCAAATGGAGAGTATGGTCGAAGATTCAGCACCTGATAGAACTGGCAAAAGAAAAAAAATTAGTAGGGTTACAGAAGCTAGAACAAGGTGGTTGACACACACCACTCCGCCCTCCCAGGGCAGAACGCATGATTTCTGGGTGTGCTTACTGTGTTTTTTCATGACTGCTGGGCCATGAAGCTGTGCCGGTGAAATTCAACAGAAATCACAGAATAGATTCTTCAGTGGCAATATAATTAAACCAGAAATCGGTAACAAAAAAAATCTGCATGTATATCAAAAGTAAGGAACAAATTTCAATATAAAAACAGATTAATCACAATGGAAAATACAAAATATTTTGAGCTCACTAATGAAATTTATATCAAATTTGGAAAGTATGGTTAAAACAACTCTAAGGGGACATTTATATATCCTTAAGCCCTTATGTTATTAGGTAAGGAAGGCTAAAAAATATGAAGTGAATAAGCATTTGCTTATGGAAGAAAATGAAGAGCAAATTAAACCCCCTTATTAAATAGAAGAATTTAATAATCAAAGCAGAAATTAATAAAATAGGAAGCATGTAAAAGGTCGACAAAGCCATTTGTTGAACTGGCTAATTGATAACCCCTTGGCTCAGTCAATGAAGACGACAGAGAAGAAAGGCACAAATAACCACATCTGAAATGGAAAAGGGGACACCGCCACAGATTCTTCTGACCTTCAAAAGATAAGTTATTAGGAATGACTTTATGTCTAAAGTTTTTTAAAAAATGGACAAGTTAATAGAAAAACATAGCTCGTTAAAACAAGCACAAGAAGGCATTTTAGCCCTGGCTTGTGTGGCTTGAGTGCCACAGCAGATTGAGTGCCAGCCTGTGAACCAACGGGTCGCCAGTTCGATTCCCAGTCAGGTCACACGCCTGGGCTGTGGGCCAGGTCCCCAGTAGGGGGCGCAGGAGAGGCAACCACACATTGATGTTTCTCCCCCTATCTTTCTCCCTCCCTTCCTCTCTCTAAAAGTAAATAAAAATATTTTTATTTTTATTAAGGCAGCTGCGGACACGGGGCAGGCGTGTACGAGGGGAGAGAGGAGCAGGGGGCGGGGTTAGCAGGGAGAGAGGCCTCCGGACTCGGGCCAGACTGATACCTGCGTTCGGGGCAGGAAGAAGGATCTGCGCGCAGACCTTGAGACTGGAGGCGCAGCCGTGAGAAAACCTTAGCCTGACCAACAGCGAGCTCCAGGGCAAAGACTGGGTGGAGGTTCCCAGCGTGGGCAGAAGGGGCCAGGCCTAGCGTCCCTGCCTGGCTCGGGCGCTCCTTACCTCTGCTCAAATGCTGCAGCGGATGCAGAAGGTGAATGAAAGGGGGCTGTCAGCTGCCTGCCCCTTGGCAGGCTCGCTGGCAAAGGGCGGTCTGTGCAGGGCACCTTCAGCTGCTCTGTGCTCTCAAAGACCACGGCAGGGACTGTCGTATGGGAAGGTGCGCAGCGACAGTGATCGCTGTCATGTGTGTCAGTACAGGCGTAAATGGAGCCAGAACAAACCACACCTGCATGCAGCTTAACAGATGTTAGACGTGGCAAGTCACCGCGAAAAGGATGGACTAGTGAAGTCACCGCAACAGGAATGGAGGGCGATAGACGGAAAAAAATGAAACTGGGCCTTTCTTCATAAATATTTTTTTAAAAAAACTTGAACCATTGGTGAAAGACGTGTGTAAAAGCAAAATATTAAAGACTGCACAAGACTGTATGTGAGAATATAATTTTGGTTTTGGGAGTAGGGAAATACTTCAAATACACAAAAATAATCATCATGGAAAAACATACGTTCGACTCCATTAAAACTTTGGATTTTTATTCGTCTAAAGATCATGTAAACAAAATGAAAAGGTAAGTACAAAGTGAAAGTACATGGGCTGTTCTTGTGAACAAGTGTTGATTATCCAAGACAAACTGTATAATTACATACGATGGGTATATTTGCATGTGTATATATACACCCTTGTACATGCAAACCATCAGGAGGAATGAATGAACAGAAAAATGGGCAGAGTATTTGCAGACCTTTGACAGAAGCAGCGGGAACGGTCAAAAAGCGTGTGCAGGACGCCCCGTCCCACGGAGCTCTCCCGGCCACCTCGGGTGAGAAGTAAGTCATCCCGGACGATACCTGTTGTTCCGGCAGGAAAGCAGGTAGCGATTCTCTCTCGTGGAGAATGCCCCACGCCTTCCTCTGACACAGCTTTTACTGGGATCAGTATTCGCAGGGCTGTACAACAGGCATGCAAAGCTCATCAATCAATATCTGAAGGCCGTAGTTACAGGAAACAGATGTTATCTATAGATAACAAATGAGGGAACACAGAGATCTGCCTCAGGTCAGGGTCTGTTAGATATGCCGCCACCCGAGGGTCTTGAAGGCGCGGTTCATGAGATCAGGAGTTCCCTCACTCGTGCTTTGAACTGTAACTTCTGGTTTATGTCAACAGGGCCACACAAAGCAAAGCAAGCCTCAAGGGGCACAGGGCATTCTTTAGGCCTGAACTCTCATGGGAACTGTCAATGCTAGTGTCAGGTCATGTGGGCCTCCTGCTTTCCCGGCGTTCTGGTCCAGACTTAACAGGCCTCGTTCAAGGCCTTGCTCACGCCGGGCTGCAGTCTCCGATACCGCACCAAGCGGTCCCCAACAGGCATGAAAGGAGGTCCCATCCCACCGCGACTGGACATACCAATTAGGACCTCACTGATATGTCGTCTTGCTTTGGATGACGGAACCTGGGAGGAGGAGGACGGGAGCCGGTGCTGAGGAAGGTCCGCAGCCCGGTGAACTCAGTGCTGGGGACGCAGACCCATCGAGGGCACCTCCTGGGAAGCTAACTTGGCGTGATCTTACGAAGTGAAATGCAGGCACACCCTTTCAGCTGGTACACATCCTTGAGAAATGCTTGTTTGTACACAGCAGGAGAGATGTGTAAATATGTTTGTCTTCGCATTGTTCATCCCAGCAAATCCAGAGTCAGCTAGGACACCCACGTACTGTCGAGTGGATGACGGGACAAACGGTGGTGGCCTGTCACACAGGGAAGCACCTGACAGTGTGAAATGAATGTGCCCCCATGGGAGGCAGACACATTGGGTAAATCTTGGGAACAACGTCACATTTTTTTAAAAGATACTCTCAAAGAATATGTTCAACATAATACTTTTTGATAGCTTTGAGATATAATTTGCATGGTATAAAATTCACCCATTGAAAATATACTCTTTGGTTTTAGCATATTCATAGTCATACAACTATTTTTTTAAAGATTTTATTTATTTAATTTTAGAGGAAGAGAGACAGAAAGAAAGGGAAACCATGAGAGGAACATCATTTGGTTGCTTCTCATGCCCCCAACCAGGGACCAGGCCTGCAACTCAGACATGCGCCCTGACTGGGAATCGAGCCAGCAACTCTTTGGTTCACAGGCCAATGCTCAATCCACTGAGCCACACCAGCCAGGGAGTATCCACAATTATTTTTTTAAAATATTTTATTTATCTGTTTTTAGAGAGAAAGGAACAGATGGAGAAAGAGAGGGAGAGAAACATCAATGTGTGGTTGCCTCTCATGCGCCCCCTACTGGGGACCTGGCCCAGAACCCAGGCCTGTGCCCTGACTGGGAATCAAACCGGTGACCCGTTGGTTCGCTGGCCTGCACTCAATCTACTGAACCACACAAGCCAGGGCTCCACAATAATTTTTTAAAAATAGATTTTTAGAAGTAGATTTGCTGCGACTTTTTCATATTATCAAGTGTTATCAGAAGTAGGTTTAGCCGTGGCCACGTGGCTCAGTTGGTTGGCACATCATCCTGTACATCGAAAGGTTGCAGGTTAGTACCCCAGTCAGGGCACATGCCTAGGCCGTGAGTTTGATCCCTGGTCCGGGCAGGTACAGGAGGCAACTGAGATCTGTGTTTCTCTCTCACAGGGATATTTCTCTCTCTCCTTTTCTCCAAAATCAGTAAACATATCCTCAGGCAAGGATTAAAAATAAGGAGAAAAGAAGGTTTATACCAACTTACAGTCCTGCCCTCAATGGAAGTGAGCATAAATATTTTCACACCTACAATAGCAGGCGATACTTTATTTACATCTTACACTTGATTTTTCTCATCATGTTCACATTTTCAGAAAAATAAGCTAAAGGAGTAAGTGGGACATCATCCCACCACCTGGAGATCTCTGCCATCACCATTTGGAACGCATCATTCTAGACTGTTCTCCGTACATCTGTCCACATTGTGTTTGAGACAGTGTTTTGCCTTTTTCTGTATTTTCTTCCCTTACTGTACGCACTGTTTTCCACTTGCTTTGTTTCCTCGACAGTTTGCTGCAGCCACCTTTCCACATCAACACACACTGATCTCACCGTTCGCAAAGCTCTGTACACAGTAGTTGGCTTACACCGCCCCTACTGGACATAATTTAGACTGTGTTTGTTTCTGACTTTTCACAGGGATAGCTTTGTCGTAGTCCAACACGTTCCTTTAGACAGAGGAGAAAATGCTGCTTTGTTGAAGGCGGTCACCGTCCTGAGCTCTGGTCCGGGACTCTGCTGCCGGGAAGCAGCAGAGACAGAGGTATAAGTAGGACAGCCAACCACCCCCTGCCCCCTACCCCGGACCGTCAACTTGTGTGAATAACAAATTTACATTTGGCAAAATGTGTAATCTGTCATTTCAGACCCGGGCTAGCCCAGAGGCACGTGACCATACCTGCATTTGTTGGTCAGTAACAGGAGGTTCATATTTCACGCATCTCAGGAACTGCGTGATGGCGTGTGACTCATGGGAACGCTAACAAATCATTCAAAATGTAGGAAGTTTGCGAGTGTTTCATGTAGGGGTGTCTAAATTAAGAATATGGGTTAATATTAGAGTATTCTTCGTCTGATGTATCATGTTCTGTTGCAGCTGATCTCTCGAATTGACATGAATTAACCTATACATCTTTAAATATATGCAAAATTACATTTTGTAGGAGCCTGTAATAAATGACCGTATTACAATTCAGAAGCTGAAAAGTGGGGTGAGGGTTGCCATGGCAACCTTAATGTGATATTCCCTTGCTTTCATTTAAATTTCATTTTTAATATTACATTAACATTTTTGCATTTAATGGATAGATATTTGAATTAAAATTGAAGTGCTCTCTCTAACATAAATAAAATATAAGAAATGAAAATGTGATTTTTCTTCCAATGAACAAATGAACATATAATCCAAGATCCTGCAGAAATAACAGTACTTGAGATTTAAATTATTAGATTCCATTAATTTATTTTGAAGTTTCTTAGAGGATCTCTTTCAAAGGATTAGGAGATATTTATTGGTAGTCACATAATTCATGTCTTTACATTTCAAATATGGTTCAGAATTTCCTGAAGACTGTTGGGGAGCAATTTCCTTCCTTGTGCCTTAGTTTATTCTTCCGTGTTTTCTGACTGCATGACCTCCGAGTCCCACCTCCGTGAGTTTATGTCGGTGTACTGTCATTTCTAGGGGGATGCGCTACGTCTTACTTAAAACAAAATATACTAACCGTGTAACCAAGTACAGTTCATCTATTTAAGCTCACTGTAGAAAAATCTAACTTATGCCAGAAATAGAGGGTATTTTTTATTATTAAAGATTCTGGAATATACAGTGATATTTACACAGAAGGTTATATGTGCATCGTGTGTTTAAAATTGAAAAGTATAAACTTTATGGACAACAGAATCTGTAGTTGGAAGGAGCTCTCAGGGGTCAGAGGTCGTAGATTATTTCTGAAGCCAGTGGCCGCATCTTGCTAGGTCTGTGACTATGCAAATCATTTACTTGCTTGTGTATAAATAAAAAAGACTCAGTTGGGGTCACTGGGCTTCTTTTCTACTTATATACTCCCAAAACAAAATTAGGAAAATTATGCATCACCTTCTGTCATCCTGAATTAACATTCACAACTTTAATTCCTATGTTTAGACGTTGGTAAAAGGTTTGATTTCTGACACTAGCATTTTTAAAAAGAACATTTATTAAATGTATCCTATGAAATCTACGTATGACAGCAATTGGATACCTACCACCCATTTTGTTAAAAGGCAAAGCAGAGCTTGTATTCATTCTCCGTGGCTCCCTCCGGGAAACGGGGACGGCCAATAGGAGGCTCGTGCCTGGGGCTGGACAGAGGAAGGGTGGGCAGTGGGGTGGGGGGTGTTGGTGAATGGGGACCAGCCTTGGTTTTGCAGGAGGAAGTCCGTACGTTGGTTGCACAACAGTGTGAGTGTGCTGGATGCTCCTGAGTGCACACTTAAAAATGGTGAGAAGGTGGTAAATTTCATGCTATGTGTATTGACACCATTTTTAAATTAAAAATAGATTTTTAAAGTAAAGCTTGTATTTAATAGTCAGAACTTTTACGTTGTTACTAGTTGCGTGAATCTGTATTTCCATTCCCTTCCACTACAGAACTTTAACCTAATATACTTTTTTTTTCTTTTTTGGTGTTTCCACCCAGTTACTCTAATATACTTTTTATATTTGAAAGTTCTTTACTAACTTTGTTGGCTGATCACATGTGTCTGCAACAAAAATCCGCATTCAAATTTAAATTTGCAACTGTTTTCTCCTGTGACCTAAGGCTCTAAGTATTAAGAAATTGCACCCTGGCTGGTGTGGCTCAGTGGATTGATCACTGGCCTGTGAACCAAAGGGTCACCGGTTTGATTCCCAGTCAGGGCACATGCCTGGGTTGCAGGCCAGGTCTCCAGTTGGTGACACATGAGGGGCAACCACACATTGATGTTTCTGTCGCTCCCTTTCTCTAAAATAAGTGAAATCTTAAAAAAAGAAAGAAATTGCATAGTTATTGTAGTATGTAGTAGAACACAATTGACCAGAACCTAAATATTCCAAACGTTGGCAAGTAATGGGGACCGCAAAGTAAAGTCTGTGGGAAATGCATTCCTTAAGAAATCGGGTCTGGAAGTCAAGTGTGAATACAATGAGCATGCAGCAGGAGCGAGCAAATGCACAGGATTAGTTGATTGGCAGCATCAGGGAGGAGACCTGCCCTGGTTTACATGGAAGTATGGACTGTGACATCCAGCAGTCTAAAAGTTAGCAAAACTATAACACTCGCATAAAGCATGAACTTAGCTCGAATGTATCTTTCTTTCCTTTGAAGTGGGAGAGTTCGCCTGTCAGAAGTAAACGTGGAGAGTTTCATGCCTCATCCGTGGAGTCGGGCAAAATACACAGCTGAGACCAGCGAGCAGGTAAGAAGTGTCTTCTCGTTATCAAGAACTCGGAAAATGCAGAAAAACAAATGTGCTTTTTAACAGATCGTCATTTTCCAAAATGATACTTACAAATCTTGAATGTTTTCATTAGCGGGGGGCGGGTGGGCAGGCGGGTAGATGGATGGGGAGGAACGTGGATGAGGTCGCTTCTCCTGGTCCGGGCCCAGGGAGCCTGCGCTGCGTCCGTGTTGTGAACCGATGCCTCTCCCCACGCGAGGCGTCTTCTTCAGACATCATGCATCTCCCTAAATCTCCAGCGGTGTCGGAGCGTTTGAAGAAGCGTGCTGTCTCCACGGACCGAGTCTGCGAGATGCCTTGCTGGCCCTTACGGACTAACAGGGGAAGGCGCCTGCCCCTGCCCTGGGTTTACGTTCTCCGATTAAAGGAGTCCCCGCAGTGTTTTAAACCGATCCCCACCCCTGCCCCCACCTCGCCTGGTGTGTTTGCCGGGGAGGGGCAGGTCCCCAAAGATGTATCTGGGTGCAGTGTGCACACTGAGGTGGGTGTGGCGGAGAAGTAGGGTTTGTTTGTGTAAGATGAAGGGATGCGCGATGTTTTGTGAATCGACCGCAACACGGAGCTGCTTTTCGTGTTGTTTTCATCTCGATTTCCACTTGTCTTTGTTTCTATGTTAGTATAACATGTATTTTCATACATAGGGAGTCATTCTGAGAAACAGGTTTTATGGCACCCCTTCATTTATTCACAGTCAGCCCTTTCAGAGAACTGTCCAGTCAAATGAATTTCGAGTCCTTCCTGGCCCAGCTCAGAAGCCCCGCGTTGCAGGAGGTGCGCTCCGACCTGCCCTGACTCACGTCGGGCTCACTCATCCCTGCTGCGTGTTCTCACGTGTGCATGCTGCTGCTCTCAGACCTCGTGTTCTGTGTTTGCACAGATACTTCCCCTGGCATAGTGGAAGCTTTGGAAAGCTGAAAGAAGGCCTGTCTCCTGTTGGTGCAACTCCAGGCCAAACGAGGTCACCCGGCCCCTAGTGTCCCTCCACCGCAAGGGGCTGATGGGTTTGTTACCACTTCGTGTAACAATGCTTTCAGGTTCAAAAACACTTTCGTAGGCATGTTTTCAGGTTATATATTCGGCCATTGAGCAGAATCCATTGAAAACAGTTTCGGATTTGTTCTGTGATGGTAGCGACAGGACTTGGCTGTAAGGCACGGGGGCCTTTCGGGGTTCACAGCGCTGTGCGCTACGGGGCCGGGGCGCGGAGGGGCTAGTGTCCGCTCGCAGGGCAGCCCTCCGCTCCAGGGGCCGACGCGCTCCGCAGCTCCAGACAAGTAGGAGCGTCAGGAGGCAACGGAAGTCAGGCTGAAGTGCCCTTTGAACGTGTGTCTGGTTGGTTCTCCGAAGGGCTCCAGGTCACCGAGGCTGCCACACCACCGTGCACCTCACCTCTCGCTGGGGCACTTCCGGTGCCCTCCCTCTCTGCGCCTGGTCGTTACACACACACACCCCCAGCCACGTTTCCTCCAGCTGCAGAAGGAGTGCGCTCGCCGACGGGGCTGGTACACCGCACACAGCGCCACCTGCACTGTGGAGGGCCTCAGGCCGTTCCCGCGTGCTCTGGGGCCTTTGCCATTGCCCTTCAGGGCCTCTTCTGAGTTACAGAAGAAATTATGCAGCACCCGAAAGAGGCCCGCGATCACTGGGTGTTCTTCCCGCGCCCGCCTGGCTCCCACATGTGGCTGGCTGCCTGCCGATTTGCTTACTTGACATCTCAGTAGGAGCAGAGGTTAATTCTTAGGTTCTTGCGCAGTGAGAGGCACACAGAACTTCTGTCCAGTGGGCAAGTTAAGCCCCAAGGTTGTGGTTTACGGCCTGTGGGGCGGACTAGTTTGTGCCTAACCTGGTGATCTTACCCTGACAGTCCTTTATGAAGTCGTTAGAAGTACCTGGCTCTTCACACTCTCAGTTGCAGCCGGTCTTTTGCTGAATAAAATCTGACCCCATATTCATTTGATCTTTGTAGGAGGTCATGTTTTTAACCTTCTGAAAATTATTCTTTCGCATAGTGTTAGACACCCCTTATTTTTACTCGAGCCTCCAAGTAGGTTAGGTTGATGGGTAAACAACTTCTGCTAGGACCAGCAAAAGTAAGCCCAGAGGCAATCAAATCCCAGCCCCCTCTTCCCCTCCTCCTTCCATCGCGAGTACCTTTCTCTGCTCGGAACCGGAAGAGGGGGCTGCAGAGCTTCGCCGGATCTTCCCACTGTCCCTCCATCTGCCAGCAGCGTTGATGAAGAGCGGAGTGCGGAGAGCGCCGCCCTGGGGGCGCACCGCCAACGCGGACGTTGCCGCGGACGCCGCCTGGTTTCCCGGGGTGCTTTTCAGTGGGACCCTGCCCAGCCGAAGCCGGAGGGGAAGGATCGCGAGGACCCGGAAGCGAAGCCAGCGCCGCGCCGGAGCGTTTTGCCGGACCAGCAGCAGGGCTTCCTGCAGCGGCACCTGAGTTGTCCTCCGGCCACGGTCGTTTCCTTCCCTGGGCGGCAGAGCCCTCCTGTGACTAACGCGTGTGGACCTTCTAACCCCATCTCTGATGTGAGGGAATCCCCAAAAGTGATCCTTGTGGGAAAAGCACCCTGAGCACTGTGGCTGATGGGGGGGTGGGTATTTTACTCAAGACAGCTACTGATTCCACCGCGTTGTCCAGTTACACTGAGCTCCAATGCCCAGCTCAACGCCGTGTGCCCTGCGGAGCTCCCGTCGCCCCGGCCGGGCGCCATCCCCCACCCTCTGTTCGTGCCTCTGGTTTGAGGCTCACTCCCTCTCCGGACTGCAGTGTTCACGTGCATCTCACATCCTATACTTTTTAATCTTCCTCGCTGCTTGTTACACAGAAGCCACTCAGTCATCAAAAACAGTTGGTCAGGCCCTGGCTGGTGTAGCTCAGTGGATTGAGTGTGGGCCTGCGAAGGATTGAGTGTGGGCCTGCGAAACAAAAGCTTGCGGTTCGATTCCCAGTCAGGGCACATACCTAGGTTGCAGGCCAGTTCACGGCAAGGGATGCACGAGAGGCAACCACACATTGATATTTCTGTCCCTCTCTCCTTCCCTTCCCCTCTAAAGATAAAATAAATAAAATATTTTTAAAAAAGCAGTTGGTCAGTTTGCAGAACAGCAGATTACTCTTGGCCAACATAGACAGAAAAGGTGCTATCCGCTGACTTTTTTTTGGGGGGGGGGAGCGAGGGGAAGAGAGGGAGAAAGAGAGACAGAAACATCAACGTGTGGTTGTCTCTCACATGGCCCTCACTGGGGTCCTGGCCTGCAACCCAGGCACGTGCCCTGACTGGGAGTCGAACTGGCAACCTTTTGGTTTGCAGCCCACACTCAATCCACTGAGTTACACCAGCCAGGGTCGGCTGACTTTTAAGAAGGCGGTGGAACTCCCCGCAGCGGCACAGTCTGTTTCTCCGGGTGATCTTGAAGTGCTGAGTGCCGCCTTCTCTGAGTGGTGGCTGGCAGTCCACACCCATGACCGTCTTCCTCCCGCAGCGCGGTGCTGACATGACAGCCGGAGTCGTGTGGATGCAGCAGAGGGCTCCTGAAGTGACGCTTGAGATTTCAGTGTAGCCTTTAAATTTGACTCACCTAGTGATGTGCCCAGGGAGAGAACAGGCCTAACTGCCTACAATGGCAGGCATCTGAGGTTGGGTTCAATGTGTAGCAATATGAAAGCGACGCGCCCATTCCTCGCAGCCGCTCGTGGGGGTCTGAAGTGGTCTTGTACAGGAGAGCGTTAGTTGGGTCTCACGGGATGATGTTGGGGTTCCGTTAGCTGAGGCTGTCCAGCATGAACCGAGGGATTGACCTTGCTGACGTTGCAGGTCCCTTCCAAACCTTTAAGTCCAGTCTGTCCTAAGGAGAAGGTAACACTTAGGAGTAGAGCTCAGCGCGTTCAGATAGCTTCTGCGGTGGTGGTGTCGGGAGCTCTGCACCCCCTCCTCGGTGACAGCACTGTAACTGGTCAGAACTACTTTTGAGGAAGCAGCGAGTTAATGTCTGGAAATGAGTTAAGGGCATACAGCAAGTGAAGAAACATTGATTCATCAGGAAAATCTGCTAACTCCCTGCGAGAACAGGGAGAGTCTGTGGCCCCTGAGGCACAGCCCTCTTCCTTCCCTGCCTCCTGGCCCAGCTCCGTGGGACGCAGCCCCCACCCCCCAGGCCGATCCAGACAAGAACACGGGGGTCTTTCCCCTGCTCCCAGCTGTGGGCTGCAGTAGCTTCCTGGGAAGGACAAGCCACAGCGTTTCTCGTTTTCTCCCAAACGTATGTTGAAGAAGCTCGATTCCTGGTAAAAACAAAAAGCAAAAGAAAACAACACCGCCAACAGCTGAGAGGTCTAGTACCCCCCATAGGGAGGGGGTGCTATCACAGGGCTATTTTATGAAAACTCCTGGGGAAAAAAAATAGCCGTTAAAAAAAAAAAAGTAAGGGAAACCTGCCAGTCACTGAAGTCACTGACAAGCTCTGTCCTAACAGCTTCCTGAGTCCAGTCACTGGGATTCATCAGTCACTTTTCAGGGCCCAATTCAGCAGAGACACAAGATCATAGTGAGAACTCACTGCTACCAAACAGCCTTCCGAGCACAACAGCACAACCCCAGAGACCAACTGTGCGGACTGGCGTAGACATTCCAGCCAGGGCCTTCCTGCCCTCCCCCTGAGAGAGAGCCCCTGCGAAGGGAGGGGTCTTTCTGTGCTGGGCTTCTGGCGTCTGAAATCATCTCCAGTCTAACCGGACAGCGGACAGCGGTGCGGCACTGCTTTGGGAAAACCTGGACCTGAGGACGTTGTACAGAAATGCAGTCCAATTACTGCGCTGCTGAGGATGCAGAGACTCCGATGAGCCGCTGATGGCTGACTTTAATAAATGGATCGTTTGTAATGAGCCTGCTTTAAAAATTTCCTTTTAGTGATTTTAGAGAGAGGAAGGAGGAAGGGGGAGAGAAGAGAGAAACATTGATCTGTTGTTCCACTTACTGACGCCTTCGTTGGTTGAGTCTTGTAGGTGCCCTGACTGGGGATCGAACCCACAACCTTAGTGTATTGGGACGATGCTCTAACCAACTGAGCTACCCGGCCAGGGCTGAACCTGCTTTTGAAGCAGGCAAATATTGTTTAGTGCTTTAAAAAGTTGCTTTGGTTTATATTTGAAGTAAAAAGTTAACAGATCATCACCCTTTTTTTCTTTACTATAGTTTTACTTTATTTTTTTTTTAAGATTTTATTTATTTTTAGATAGAGAGGAAGGGAGGGAGAAAGATGGGGAGAGAAACATCAATGTGTGGTTGCCTCTTGCATGCCCTTTGCTGGGGACCTGGTCTGCAGCCCAGGTATGTGCCCTGACTGGGAATCAAACCAGTGACCCTTTGGTTCACAGGCTGGTGCTCAATCCACTGAGCCACACCAGGCAGGGCCAATAGTTTTACTTTAATACCTTTCAGACTTACTGAACTTTCAGTGCAGGAGGGACAACAATTTGTCTCTGCACAAACTTGCAAAATAACAATGTGGTTCTTGTTCATTTTTCACAAACACTTAAAGAAAAGGATCAGGTTGTTTAATTTGGGGGCAAAGGCTACATACAGGTGCTAAAAATAAATCCTCTTTCGCAACCCAGAGAACTCATCGCAACCCAGAGAACTCATCGTTCAGTATGAGTTTTGATACATATGAGAAGAAACACGATTTTTTTTAAATGCATATGACCTGACCAGTGTGGCTCAGCTGGTTGGGTGTCCTTCTGCGACACGAAAACTTGTGGGTTCGATGCTCCGTCATGGCGCCTGCCTAAGTTGCAGATTCAGTCCTGGCTTGGGAGTGTGAACCAGAGGCAACTGATCGATGTTTCTTTCTCCCGTGGGTGTTTCTCTCCCTCCCTTCCCCCTCTCTAAAAATAAGTAAATTTTTTTTAATCTTTTAAAAATGCATGTTCTTTCTGGAGGAACGTTCACAACTTGAATCAGTCTTAGTCTTTATGTCCCATCTCTGGAGGCACTTTTAGTTGCTGACAGGCAGGGATTTCTTTGCAACTTTGTCCTGCTGGCGAAGCACCTAAAATGAGCTCAGAAATGTATTTTCCCAAACAACACAACCCACACACTTCATTATAATATCCTTGAATTTCAAAGTAGGTTAAAACTCAAAACTGTGTGTGTGTGTGTGTGTGTGTGTGTGTCTTGTTCTAACAAAAATTCAACCACATGAGAAAATGTAATTTAGTGGTGGTGTCGGGTGGGGTGTTCAAGACCCTCCATAAGTTGTGCCCGGGAGCAGTACAAACAGCTCCTCTGCGAGCCCGTGGTGGTTTTGAACCCGCGTGGACGGCAGGGGTCCTTGAGGGCCAGGGCCGGGTATTCCCCATCTGTGAATTCTCAGAACCCAACGGAGTCGGTGAAGCTGCTTCCGTGAAAGCGGCCATCCTCTGGGTACCCAGGGAGTCCCTCCCTGATCGGGGTCCCCTTAATCCCGCAGAGCTGCCCCGCCTCCCGGGCCCAGCTCCGACCGCACCTGCGGAGCCCTCCCGGGCCTGCGGGGCCCGCTCGCCCTCGGCCACGCTCCCAGGACTCAGTGTGTCTCCAGGACACAGGCCGCAACGCTGTTTTCGGCAAAGACAGGCCTCCCTCCGTTAGAGACCGAAGTCAGGGGGGAGGGAGGCTGTCTCTGGGGACAGAGGGAAGCCAGGAGAGTGTGTCGCAGGGCGATTTCCCCGCGGCGGCGGCAGGGTGGGGTGCCCGGGGCGCGCGTAAACACCCCTCAGCGCGGCTGCGTAGCCGGGGACGTGCGCACTCACCAGAGAACCGCCGCTCCCTGCCCGGCCTTTCCCTAATGAATTCCCATTCCCATCGATCGGGACCGAGATGCCGGCGGGCAATTAGTCCCAATCGAGCGGGCAGGAGCCCCCCGCCGGGCCGCCGGCTTGCCTAATTGCGGGCAGCTGTGGGGCCGCTCCGCCGCCCGCCCGGGCTGTTAACCCGCGGTGGCCCGGCGGCTGCGCAGAGGCCTGACCCGGCGGCGGGGCTGCTCCCGGCTGCGGTGTGCTGGGTGGGACCGGTGGGCCGGGAGGCTCCCTTCCTTCACCTCCAGAGCCTTCGGGTGGAGAGGGAGCTGCGGCGCCCGGCTCGGTAGTGGGGAGGACCTCTGGGAGGAGAACCGGAGACCGAGTTCCCTGATGGAAATCCTCAGAAATCGCAAAAGTAGGAGGAGGGCATCATCTAGTCTGCACGTTCTGCTGTTGTTTTTGATGTGCGCCCGCCTCGATTTTCTTTTCTGTTCACTGGAGCGTATTAAGGCAACTCTCAGACGTATGGTGTCGCTTATCGGGGCTTCAGTGTATGAATTTAATGTAGTCGAAGATATTTTAAAAATACAACCACGACTACTGCTACACCCAACGAAATAAGCAATAATCCCTAACGCTGCCCAGCATCGAGGCCTGTGCGTGTTCCCGCTGCGCCTCAGCTGAGCCCGTGGGTGTATTTGGTGCACCTGGAGCTGGGTGTGACTGAGTGACCTCCTGGTCATCTGTCCCTACAGTTTCACAGTCTGAATTTGGCAGCGTGACCTCGTGGGGCTGGTCGGTGTCTTCCTCTCGCTCCCACACCTCCTGTCGGCCTGGGAGCCTCATGAGAATTAGGCTTGGGCCCTTTTCAAGAAAGCTTTACCCAGGGTGCCTCGGACTTTCTTTTGCTTCTTTCCCGGGAGGGCCCCGCCGTCTACACGCCCAGTTTAGCGATGTTAACAGGGGTTTCCTGGGTTCAGACGGTGCCGGGCTCACCTGCCCGTGGTCGAGTTCGCCCTCAGCGTTTCACCTGCCGGTTCCACCGACAGTGGTCACGGGGCCTCGCGTGGCGATGTCATCCGGGTTACACAGGGCGGCGTTCTCGTGTTCCTGTTCCCTTGACGTGTGTTAGCCATGATTCTTCTTCAGAGAAGAATTTTCCCCTCGTGTTTGGAAGGAGGGATAGATGTTTGATTCCTTCCCTTTATTTGTATCAGATTAATGAGTTGATTCTCTAAGCCACCTAGAATATCACAATGAAAAATTTTTCGACTGTCCTATGAACCCACGGATGTTCATCTGTTCGGTGTGTTTCTTTTTATTTTAAATTTTATTTTAATTGTTGTTCTTGTGCAGTTTTCTGTCTTTTACTCCCATCCCAGCCCACCACCCCAGCCCTCCCCACCTCCATCCCATCCCCCCCCCAGTTTTCATCCATGTGTCCTTTATACTTGTTCCTGTAAACCCTTCCCCGTTTCCCCTGAAATTCCCTCCCCTCTCCCCTCTGGTGACAGTCAGCCTGTTCTCAATTTCAGTGTCTTTGTTTATATTTTGCTTGTTTGTTTGTTTTGTTGATTAGGTTTCCTGTTAAAGGTGTGATCATGGGGTACTTGTCTTTCACCGCCTGGCTTATTTCGCTTAGCATAATTCGATGCGTTTCTATCTATTGCAGTTCTGATTCTTTTTTTAATGCTAACATGATCTCTGCTAGTCTTTGACAGTTTCTGCCCCGTACCCAGAGCCCTGGCTCCCTCA
Organism: Anoura caudifer; assembly: GCA_004027475.1. Classification (NCBI taxonomy): domain Eukaryota; kingdom Metazoa; phylum Chordata; class Mammalia; order Chiroptera; family Phyllostomidae; genus Anoura; species Anoura caudifer. The sequence continues at coordinate 12,367 of PVKU01012857.1, read as the reverse complement.
GTAGAACTGGGCGTCGTGGGTAATCCTTGCTAATAGATGTCATTACTGGTAGTCCAGCCCGTTGTCTAAAGAGACGGAATGAACCTGTGTCCAAGTCGTTTGGCATCATTATCCTGCAGATTCGCATGCATCTGCGCTCGTCTCAAAGTTCCTCCTTTTCTGTCCCAAAGGAACAGGTGTCCAAAATACACGGCACCTCCACCTCCAGGACACGCTGTCAGTTACGCCCTCACCCCCAGCATCTCAGCGTCACCCTCTCCGTCGGAGACCCAGACATTTCTCCCCCAAACCAGACTGAAAGCTCTTTGAGAGCAAGGCCCTTGGCTCCGCAGTTCGAATCCTTCACACTGCCCAGCACGGAATAGGTTTTCAATAGACTTGTGCACCGAATTGTCACCGGTCCCAGTCGGTGCCACATACTCGGTGGTGACAGTCCTTTCTCTGCTCTGTATCAATCTCTCATCCAGGGCCTTTTTATTTTCAACACCAAAGAAGCATCATCCCAACACTGATTTGTAGAAATGGAATAAAATAGAATCTGTAATTGGTTCTGTTCCAAAGAAGCCACGCGCTAAGGAGGAAAAGTCGTGCCTGGAGGAGCTGCAGCTTCGTTAGGGGGGCGGCGGCAAGCCACGAGGGGGGTGCAGGTTCAGACTTTGCTGGAAGGAGCCACTTAGTGACCCGCTGACGCCCGAGCGCGCTCCACAGCGCTCCCCGAAGTCAACTTGGGGAAATCCCTCCTCAGTTCCTTCCGAGTTCAGAAGGAATATGCCATGAATGATTGTTCCATATTTAGGAACAATCAGGGTCCGCTGGTCCTTTTCTGACTCCATATTTAAGGAAGATTATTTCATGGAGCCGAACGAGAGTGCCCTGCCATAAGGTGGAAGTGGCCCCAGGATGAGGGTCTCGTCACGCAGGCCACGACCAGCCATGGACGCCCCATGCGGTTCTGGCGGCGGGGAGACCTCGGGAGGGGCAGATGAAAAGAGGGCCCAGTGCGCCGCCCCGGAGAGGTTTGGACCCCGCTTGGGAGGTCCAGAATGAGCCCCCTCTGGGGTCTCCTTGTTGAGTTTCTCATCACGTGTCTTTGTACCGTTACCTTTTTTGTCCTCAAACTTTATGTATGTGTTACGGATGCTGGATTCCAAGGGTCAGGTGACCCGTCCCCGTTAGCCCACGAAACCAGGGCTCCCGCACCCCAGGACCTGGAGTCCGGCGGCCCTCACCTGAGGCGCAGAGGCAGCCGGCCACACAGTCAGGCCGGACCCTCCCCCCACCCCCTTCCGCTCCGCTCGTCTCTGCGAGCAGTCGTTCTGGCCCTGTGGGACTGGGTTCCCCTTGGGTGGCCAGAAGCACCGCCGGCCCCGGGGAGTTTCGGGTCCACGTCCTTCAAGCGGTCCACACCCAAGGTAAGGCCCACGCTCCGCGAGCTCCGAAGCCGAAAGACTCCAATTAGCTGCCTTGGTTCACGGGGCCAGGAAGCGCTGGCAGCAGGGAATCAGTCGGGTCCTTGAACAGCCCGAGACGGCAAATGCCCCGCGTGGACGCGAGCCCTGCGAGCGCGTGCGTGGCCCTCCTAAGCCACCTGCTGAAACGGAATAATAACAGTAACAATAGTGACCCTGCCCACTGTAATTGCATGATTCATGGAAAGGCTCGGCATAATTCCTGGCAGGTAATAACCCCTGTGTCAGTGCCGGCTCTTTTCAGTGCCTTCACCACTGCATGTTTTTCCTAGATTTTTTTTCTTTTTCTTTTTTTTTATGGCGCGTCGTTGAACAGAAACTCACGTTGAGGGTTTTTTGTTTTTTGTTTTTTTAATCGAAGTGAAGGAGCTTTGTCTGTTCCTAGGTTACAGTTTCTCAGGACTGGTGTTGCCTCTGTTAAAATACTCTTGTCTTCGCTCTTCTCTGTTGATACAGCGCATTACAGTTGGTGGTAGATTCCGCGGTTTTGTGTCTCCTTGGTGCCAGTGTTTGGATTGACTGCTGGGCTTGATTTGCTAATATTTTATTTGTTGTTTATGTATAGTTTTCTTTTTGTGTCTTTGTCCAGTTTGTGATGAAGGTTATCCCAGCCTTGTAGAATGCTTTATCTAGAATAGCTGAATAACAACAACAAAAAATACTATCTATAACTTTTTGGAAGATTTGATGGAATTTGCCCATTACTACATGAAACTGGCTTGGACTGTTTGGGGGAGATAAATCTGTGAGTACATTTTCTTCTACTTGTTCTCTTTTTTGATTTACTCTGTTTTGTATTTTTTCCCATCACCACTTAGTCCCTGTCCCCAGCATTCACCACACTGTAGTCCATGCCCGTGAGCCCTTTCTCTTTTTGCTCAACATTTTTTTTCTATACTTAACTGGTTTATTCATGTTTTCCTAAAAAAATTTCTAAACAATCACCCTTATATTTTTAAATATATTGATACAGAATTATAGTAGATTTTAAAATTTATTTGACCTTTTAATTCTTTTGAAGATCTAATATCTCTATTTGTCGTTACCTTGTCAAATTTTGTATTTCTAACAGGTTTTGCTTTATGACTTGAAAGCTATGTCACTCAGTTCATAAAGAATCATTATTGTTGTTGGGGTGGGCGATGACGCAGGCCGTGAGAGAATTCACAAAGAGAAGAAAGTGCGGAGAGGAAGGGTTTTATTTTCAGCTCCCCAAGGGAGGCACAGGGCTGGGTGGGGACCAGGGCCCCGGCACCGGCCCCAGGTCCAAGGGGTGGGGCTGCGAGCTCGAGTTAGGAGGTTGGGGGCTGTGGAGCAGGGTGCTGCAGGTGGTCTTGTACAGGCTGCAGCCTGCCTCGCTGTCGTCGCGGGTGCAGGGTCCGCTGGTCCCTGCGGTCTGGTCCGACCTGTTTCGTACGTCCCCGAACCTCTGTGCCTTCAGGGCACTCCCAGTAATTTTCCAGTCCTGAGGATAAAGGCTTGTAAAGCAATGAGGCTCAGTCATGCTTTATGGGGTCCAGCCAGCTCTGGAGAAGAGGGCCTAAAAAAGGGGGCTTTTTCCTGTTAATGATTACATCTGTGAACATTTTTCAAAGATTTTATTTGTTTACTTTTAGAGAGAGGGGAAGGAGAAAGAAAGAGAGGGGGAGAAACAGCTGGTTGTCTCTCACACGCCCCAAACTGGGGACCTGGCCCTCAACCCAGGCATGTGTCCCGACTGGGAATCGAACCAGCGACCTTTCAGTTTGCGGGACAACAGCCAACCCACTGAGCCCCACCAGTCAGGGCTTAATGAACATCTTTTATTAATGTAACTATCTGTTTTGTTCTCATTAATGCTCTTTGCCCTGACCACTGTCACAAGCCCTACTTTCTTTATTTTTTCTTGTCCTTATCCGTCCCTGCTTCCTCCACTCTCCTGGGGTAGTTGGCTTTGGGTGGACTTCATGGAAAAAGCGTATAACATTTTAAATGCAATCCAGGTTTCTTTATGTCGTAATAGAATTTCATCCGCTTAATGTTTTACTTAGTCTATTTAAATTTTTATGGGCGCTCTGCTCTTTCATGTCTTCATGTTTTCCATTTAGATGTACGTCTTATAAAAAGCTTATCACTTTTTAAGTGCAATCTGAGTGTCTTTGTATTTTCAGGGAGTTCCACCTATTAGAATTTTTAATGGTCCTTGATAAGGCTGGTCTAATTTTTAGTATCTTCACATTTTCTATTTATCTTTTTATAGTTCTGCTTTTCCCCTTCCACTTTTTGCTGCGTGCGTCTAATTTTCTTTATTCCCTTGCTCTCCTGATGGAGTAATTATACATTTTGTTTCTCTACTGACTGTATCGGTTTAGCTTGTGTCTTGTAGCAGAAAACCACTCCACACTAAGAAGCAGTCAACACATTTTCTGCAGCAACAGCATCACCGAAGTGATGCCTTCCAAAGCCCCTCCGCTTCCCCGGCGTCACCTCACGCAGGATGGGGCCTGGAGCTCAGGGTTTTGGAGTTCTCCAAACGACTTGCTCCTTGGGGTTCTGTTGCTGCCGCTCGCTGGTGCGCTGCTGTCTTGCTCCCTGCTGCCTCCCTCCCACATGCCACCTGGGGTTCCACTTGCAGACTCTGGCCTGTGATCCGGTGGTGTGGGTACCGGGGTACACAGGTAATAGCAACGCACCCACAGTGACATAGCAACCTTTCTGATGTTTTCGCAGATCTTTTTTTTCTTTTTCCAGTCCCAATGTGGCTTCTTCTTTACACTCTTAGAGGACTTCTGTTTAGCTGGATTTCAGGTGTTCTGAATGATGTTTTTTTCTGCAATTTAGTTGTAATTTTGATGTGGTCGTGGGAGGTTTTGGGTGCCGCGTTTCTTCACGCCACCATCTTAACTGAAACCTCTGTCATTTTTCAAAGACAATAAATCACTTAAAATTTCATGGTCTAAATCAGTAAAATAGATTTTTTACATCAGTGCATAAAACATAAATTTGTGATATTGATTACTTCAGGTTTAACCTCTCAACCATGGAAGCTGAACACATTTTAAATGATTGTAATTTGTTATTCACACTGTTTGAAAAATACATTGTTGTTATAAATAATCTTTATATGAGGTCTCTTTTCTGTGTGCACATGCCATTGGGTTTTTATTTTATTTTTCATTTTTAGAGGGAGGGAAAGGGAAGGGAAAGAGAGAGGGAAAAACATCAATGTGAGAAAGAAACAGTGTTTGACATGCACTTTGACTGGTGATTGAACCCACAACCCAGGCATGTGCCCTGACCAGGAATTGAACCAGTGACCTTTCAGTTTGAGGGATGATGCTCAACCAATTGAGCCATATTGGCCACGACCCTGGTTAAGAGTTTTTGTACGTTAATAGGAAGAACACTGAAACTCAATGGAAAGATGGGTCTAATATGCAAATAGATAATTCTCAGAAAGTACACCGATAATTTTTAAAATTGTTAAAAATAGTCAGCCTAACTGCCAATCCAGAAATACAAATTAAAACAATATGGAACATCGTGTTTGGTAATTACAGATAATAATTAATGTTGGGGAGAATGGAATTAAATTATCAATCACCAGAGCAGAAGAAAAAGCACAAACGTTGTATAAAGCGCTTTGCAAATCATTCTAGATCCTTAAAAATCCATCTCCTTTGTTCTGCGAATTCCCCTTCTAGGTCTCTCAGGGAAAGTTTTTTAAATGGTAGAAAAGTGTACACAAAAATAATCGGTACCTCATTATTTATAATAGCAAATGAAATTGAAAACCACCTTCCTGTTTAAAAATAGGAGAGCGGATAAATAAGCTCTAACCAAAGAATCGAATATTATGCAGCACTTTAAAGTTATGCCTTCTAACTATTTTGCTTTTGATGGTTCCCCCAGCTACTGCCACCTGCCCAGGAGCCAGTTTCCCCTTCTCTAAATGTACCATAATGGCACAACGGCTGATCGCCTGTGGGGACTTTTAGGTTATTTCCAGGCTTTTTAAAAAAATTTGGGTGGCAGTGAAGCAAGAATATCTGAATATTCAGATGTATGCTAAAGATCAGGAAGCATCTCGAAGACAGCCCCCAAAAGAGGGTCCCCATCTGGGGACCTTGGGCCGAGCTGCTGGTCTCTGGCAGTTTCTCCGGACCTGGAGGGAAGGCTGTAGTTACGCTCGGGTCACAACTCCCAGGGCCCCCTGTGTGTGTCAGAATGCTCGAGTCCCCACAAGCGAATCCAGAAACTGATCAGGGACCCACGTCCTCGCTCCCGGGGAAACTGAGCCCCCGAGGTGTGGGCGGGCGGCTGGGCCACAGGAGACAAGGAGCAATCAGAACCTTAGTCCAGGAATGAAAGGCCGTTCCGGTGGACTTGCAGGGGCGAAGGAAGCGGGCAGGCAGGCAGGCGTCAAGGCCTGGGGGCCCCAGGGGAGCACCCAGGCTCACACCCGTGGGCCCGTTCATGCGGGTTCTGGTTGGCTCGCTCCACCGGGACCACGGTTTCCGACCCGAGCAGGGAGACCGGGGAAAGGAGGCTGGGTACAGCTGCGAGGGCTCTGTTTCGGCAGAAAACCAAGCTGCAGCAGGAGCCCGGAAGGGGCAGCCGCGTTGTTCAGGACTCTGGCTGCACGTAATAAAAACCGGCTTGGTCAGGAGCAGGCTGGAGTCTGAGTGAACTTGCGGTTTCGAGGCGGCGATGGAGGCCAGGGCGCGGCACGAGAGCCGGCCGGCATCGCGTGTCTGAGCGTCCGTCACCGGTCTCCCGGCTCCATCAGAGGAGGGACAACCACCCCTGGGAAGGGTGTCCTGTGGCGGGGGCTCAGAGCAGCCCCCCGCGTCATCCGGGGCAAGCCCGCTCTTCTGCGATGGCACTCCTGCCGTGGCCTGCGTGACCCCCAGGGGACGGGAGGACAGGTGGGGGGCCCAGGCTGCGGGGACCGGGCAGCTCCCCGCTGCAGTTGCTGGAGGTCACACTCAGAGCAGCCAGCAACGCTCTGGCCCTTTGAAAATGCCTTCAGCCCACATTGAAGACTGTGCATTTATAGTCTCGTTCTTTTTTGCCCCCAGTGTGTTTAGGAGCAGCTGTGTGCCCGGCAGGTTGCTGCCGAATTGTTCGCCGGCAGTGGCCATTCGTGCCCTAAAGCCTTGGCTTCCGTGGGTACTTCATCCTAGTTAAGCACGAGTGACCATTAAATGTCCGGCTTGCCCCTGAGGCTGTGGGTCGCCAGAGCCCCGGACTCGAGCCCTCCTGCGTTCTTGCTGACCTCAGAGCCCTCAGAGCAGGTCACAAACCTCAGGTCCCCGTTTTCTCTGAGTCTGCTGCCTCCTACCGCTCCCAGTACCAATACGGTAAACGCTGGGGTTTTAATGGCCACAAACAAGAACTAGAACAGGACCCGCCAGGGCCAACGTGAGCAGAAACGGACGTGGCCGCACAGGGTTCACGGCAGACGCGGGTGACTCACAGACGCGGTGGGACGGACCTGAGGCCCAGCTTCCTGCAGCAGCGCTGGAACACAGCCCAGCCCTACTGAGAACCCAGGGCTGGGGACCACCCCCCCCAGGCATGACCACACGCCGCCCCTCCCACGTCTGGGGCCCGCGCTCGCCACCACTGCTGCCCTCAGCAGCCAGGTGTCACCACGCCGGCAGCATCAACAGAATCCGCGCACAGGGTCACTGTCGGGTCACGGCCTCGCCGCACCCCGACGGAGAGAACGGGAATTTGAGTTCCGACGCGGCGTGGGGGAGGCACGCTTCAGGGTGCGAATTCCCCCAGTGGGGGAAAGACCTGCAGAGGGTGGCGGGAAGCCCCAGACACGGCACACGCCCGCCACCGGGACAGCAGCGGGCCAGCTCCCGCCGGCACCGTCGGGCTGTAGCGACTTACGCCCGGTCGCACGGCCCTGCAGGAGACGGCGTGCTGGCTGGCGGGCGGTCCCTGGGGCCCCGCTTCTCCCCGAGGCGCTCCGTGAGGCAGGGGCTTCAGCCCCCTGTCCGAGCGCGTGCCGCTGCGCCGAGACCGCGCCCTTGGGTCGGGCCCAGCGCCGCAGTTCCGACACTGCGCACTTCGCACAGCGTGAAACCGTCACACCGCCCCGGCGAGTGCAAGCCGCCGCCTGCCCCTGTCCCTGACCCCGAGCCGGCAGTCTGTCCACAGCAGACTCGGACCTTTCCCTGTGCAGGTTTACAGGCCAGATCAGCAGTGAGGCCTGGACGGGGGCATGGGGACCGCGCGGTGCAGAGATGTAAGGAATGAACCGGGTCGTCTCCAGCATCACTGTCTCAGAGAGTCCAGGGTGGCAGCTGCCTGTTGAGAAGAAACAAATACCTTCCTCCCCCAGGAGACGGAGCATCACAGGTCACGTTAGTGACGCAGGAACCACGTGGACCGAGCCGGCGGTTTTCCTGGAGATGGCGCGGCTGGCATGCCAGCCGCAGGTGAGAGCCAGGCACAGCAGGGGAAACTTGCGTTTTCTGGGAAGCGTCAGAGGGGCACCTTCGGATAAGGGTGTAAGACCATCAGAGGCAAGGGCTGTTACAGGGCAAAGGTCAGGGTCACGGAGCAGGCCCCCGGGGAGCCTGCACCCGAAAAGCAGTGGAAAAGTGCCCCTCCAAATACCAGTGGGAGCTGTGTACCCCATGACTGCCCTGGGCTATTTCGGGACAGGGACATCACCAGTGGCATGGATGTTAATATTTTATGGCTCTGACTTGCACTTCTGAAAGTTCTAATTAATCTCACCGGATAAAACTGGCAAGCGCCCTGGTACAAATGAGACTCGCAGCATCCTCGCCGTGTCTGTGCGCCAAGTCATCCGGGGTCCTGCGCCGCTGAGCCGCCGTCGCCGCCTCGGCTCCAGAATGGGGCCACTGATCAGCATTTGGAAGGGAAGCCACACTTCCCCACTGGATACCATTTGCTCACTGATACTTAATTACTTAATCGATTAGCAGGTCCTCTAGCCCTGGCTGGTGAAGACCCCTTCAAGGCTCTCTCCCCTCTACCCCCTGCCCCCAACACCCTGGTGGGAGAAGAATTTCCATGACTTCCTTGAAAGCAGGGCAACACCTGAGACATTTTTTTTAAATCCTCCCCCGGTTAATGTGTTCACTGATTTTAGAGAGAAAGAAAGGAAAAGAGAGAGAGGGGAAAACGTTGATGTGAAAGAGAAAGACCAATCCGTTGCCTCCAGTACACGCAACAGATTGACCAGGGATCGAACTTGCAACTTTTTGGTGAATGCTTCAACTGGCTGAGCTACCCAGCCAGGGCTAAACATTTTTTGGGGGAAACTTGTTTAGTGCCCTGCACGTAGAAAATACAGAGTAAATGGATGGGTGTGTGGGTGCGAAGATACACACATGAAAATACAGGATATGCTTCCTGTTTTTCTCCCTGTCCTAAGACAGTCTCTAAAACTTGAGCCTGAAAGACAACTTGATGTCCCCTGATCTCATTTCACCTCAAGAAGGGAACAGGTTAAGATTGTCCGTACACGACCTGGGCTGTGGAGAAGTAAGTCTGTCCCCACGAAGGGAGACAAAGGTGCATGGTCTCCCGGCCTTGAGCCCCCGTGTGGATTCTGTGCCCCACAGGCTGGGTGGCCTGACGCTCCTACAGGAGGTGATGGGAGATGAACCAGAATAAGGAAGTGGTGGGGGAGGGTGGGAAGACCCTTCCAGAAGGACTCCCTGGCTCGAGGGCAGCACCAGCCCCCAGGAGAGGGGAGACTGGCAGCTTCTTGAAGACATCTGCAAACCCTTGCAAATACTCGCAGCTGGAAACGAGCTCCGCCAAATCTCAACACATCCAGGTAGCTGCCCCTGCACTTGAGAGCAGCCCCCGAGGTGTTTGATCTGTTTCAGAGTCTCTACTTGTAGAATTTGATGTCAGCTTAGATTATTTAAAACCTCTGATGGAGTTAATTTTAAGACAATGACTCCTCTTTATCCCTGGCTGGGGCGGCTCAGTGGATTGAGGGCCGGCCTACAAACCAAAGGGTCGCTGGTTGGATTCCCAGTCAGGGCACAGGCCTGGGTTTTGGGCCAGGTCCCCAGTAGGGGGCGCACGAGAGGCAACCACACATTGATATTTCTCTCCCTCTTTTCTTCCCTTTCCCTCTGTCTAAAAGTAAATAAATAAAATCTTTTTCAAAAAGTGATGATGATGACTCCTCTTTAAGAAAAAAAATCAAGTTAAATTCAAATCAGCTTATGAAGGCTGCCTAGAAAATGACAAAGATTTAAAATTTTAAACAGTTGACCAAAATGAGGGATTGAGGCTTAGGAATATTTCTCTCTGCTTTCCACGAGGCACAGATAATAAATAATCTCTTAGATTTATATTGCATTGGAACATTTCAAATCTATCATCTGGTTTGGTTATCTGAGAATGTTAGTGAAAACGTAACTATACCATTTTAACAGATGATGAAACTGGACTCTGGAAATAATAAGTTTGTCATGAAATCACTGAGTCACAGTCAGATAGTTGGAATGAGAAAGGGCCTTAGAAGTGAGAGATGAAGAAACAAAATCCAATTCTCTATTTTATCTTTTTTAGAATTGATTTTAGGGAGAGTGAGACACTGATTGGTTGTTCCGTTTATTGATCCATTGTTTGGCTGGCTCTTGTATTTGCCCTGACCGTGAATTGAACCCACAACCTTGGAGTATCAGGATGACACTCTAACCAATGAGATTCCTGGCCAGGGCTCTCTATTTCATCTTAAAATAACTTTTTCTGGCTAGCATCATCTTTACCATTTAGAGTAAATCAATAACTTGTAAAACCATTAGCAACCAGCCAAACTGATAACACTTGGACCAAGACAAAACCCATACCATGAATAATCATTCTTGTTTTAAAAGGTAATTTTAAAGGTAAAATTGTTATTTTTTTGTGCAAGTGTAAAATGAACACAGGCAAAAGATTTTATTTTACTCATGAACTAATGGAGGAATGGGTAAGATGTTGTAGCTGATTTAAAAGATAATTCAGCCCTGGCTGGTGTGGCTCAGTGCACTGAGCGCCAGCCTGCAAACCAAAGAGTCATCGGTTAGATTCCCAGGCAGGGTACATGTCTGGGTTGTGGGCCATGTCCCCAGTTGGGGGCGCACAAGAGGCAACCACACACTGATGTTTCTTTCCCTCTTTTTCTCCCTCCCTCCCCTCTCTCTAAAAATAAATAAATAAAATCTTTAAAAAAAAATAACTCTCAGCCAACTGGAAATAGTAGGGCACCCTCTCAACCTGCAAAGGGGCACGTATAGGAAACACACAACCACTGTCCTGGGTGGCAACGGGAGGCCGAGCGCCGTCCCCTCGGTCAGGAGCCCAGCGAGGAGGCCGGCTCACCACCTTGCCAGCCCTCCCACTCCAAAGGCCCAAAGGAAATTAAAGCACTTGCACAAAGAATTGTGCTCTATTCGTAGCTGCTCTCTTCCAACAGAATTCGGACATGACCCAAACGCCCTTCAACAGGTGACGAATAAACTAGCATGTTCGCACAATGAAATCCAGGCAGCCGTGTGGCTGAATCTCAACGACGTTACGTGAAAGCAGCCAGTAAGAGAACCCATACCGGCTGGTTCCACTTATGCAAATTTCTAGAAAATGCTAACTCACCTGCAGAGACAGGTGAGCGGTTACCGCGGGTCATGACCAGGAGCGTGGTGTGGAGTGAGCCTGGGGGTGGGGGTAGGGGCAGGAGAGATGGATAACAAAAGCTGTGGGACATTTGGGGGGTGGCCAAGATGCTCCCTGTCTGTGCTGACGGCTCACAGCACACTTGTCACATTGCACCCTTCAGACATGCGTGGTTCGTCATGGGTCAGCAGCACCTCAGCAGAGCTCTTCTGCAATAAAACCTACGTTGGAGTGCTTTGCTGCTGTTCCACGCAAGCCGGGACGCCATGCCAGCCCACGCACGGTTGGCTTTGGAACTGCCCCCTGCGTGGGAGTCCACAGCCCTGCCCCCAGATCCCAAGGCCACGCCTGCGCGTTTCATTATCTTTGAGACCTTGTGCGTGCCGCCATCCCCCCCGGCGCACGAGGCTTTTCGGAGTCACCCACGCCTGCGGGCACTGCAGCTCCCGCGTGGGGAAGGCCGGAGCATGCCTTCGGCCGCTCGGCCAGTCCTGGAGACGGTTCGCTGCTCCGGCTGCGGGGTAGCCCCTCTGGCAAGCGCTCGCGGGAAGAGAACTTGCCTCCCTGGCAGAGGAGACTTTTTCAGCCCGGAATGTCGCTCACCTCAGTTTCCGGGAGTTCTCCACGGCAGCCACCGCCACTGTCCAAACGGAGAGTGCTGCAGAGAAGTGCCAGGCGGTCGGCGCAGTCTGCAACCTGGGGGGATGCCTGCCCTTCCCGCACCTGTGGGAGTTGGGGGTGCCGGGGCGGGGGGACTAGCTGGCAAGGCAGAAGATCGGGTAGTACGGGACTTTTTGAACTTGAGCCTCTTTGTTATACAATCTGCCCAGAACGCTGGCAGAGTCACCGGAACGAAAGGCACCCACCTGCTTGCTCTCCACATGCACCTGCCAGACCGAGTCGCTCCAAGCCCCACCCCCTTTTGTGTACGTTTTACCCGCTTTTTCTCCTGATGACACGTTTGGGGAACCGTGTGGCAGCCACACAGGATACCGTTTCTCCTTCTCCTCCGACCCCCTCCCTTACTCACGCGGAATTAGGGGAGTCAGGCAACGAGCAGCCTCGTCACCCTTCCAGAAGAAACACAGAAAACCTCCGTCCAAGAGGCCAAGTTCAGGTTTGAAAGAAGTCAGTGAGGATGGCTGTCAATCCAGAAGAAGGCAGGGAGAGGTGTGGTTACGCAAGAAGTGAAGATGAGGTCTCCCTAGGGTGGGACTCAAACCCTCCCCTCCCAGTCAGCACCAGCCCAGTCC
>PVKU01012856.1:0-32546 GCA_004027475.1 Anoura caudifer | reverse complement strand
ACAGGAGCAGAAACACAGAAATGGAGATCACATGGAGGGTTAGCAACAGAGGAGTAGGAAGAGGAGAGAGGGGGACAAGGTACAGAGAATAAGTAGCATAGACAGTGGGTAGAAAATAGACAGGGGGAGGGCAAGAACAGTGTGGGAAATGTAGAAGCTAAAGAACTTATGACACATGGACATGAATTAAAGAGGGGGAATGTGGGTGGGAGGGGGTGTGCAGGGTGGAGGGGAATGATGAGGAAAAATGGGACAACTGTAACAGCATAATCAATAAAATATATTTTTTAAAAAAGGCTGGGACGTTCCTTCAGGGGGGCTGACTTGCAGAGCCTCAGGTTGCACTTTCCCCTGTTGACACTGTCACTCAGAAGAACAACAAAACCAACACCCACATTAACTCCTCCATTCTTCTTCCACTAAGTTCTATAATTGCTTAAGTCCGAAGATCTAGGACACACGAAGCTAAGAAAAGAGGGGGAGAAAAAACCCTACCATGTGTCACCCTTCAGGAGAAACTCTAAGTAGATGGTAAAATGGGAAACCATGGAACCCTTACAGCCGAAGGTGGATAGATGCTCTTCAAAAATTATGCTCAGTGAAACAAGCCAGGTGGTGAAAGACAAATATCATATGATCTCACCTATAAGTGGAACCTGATCAACAAAACAAACAAGCAAGCAAAATATAACCAGAGACACTGAAATAAAGAATAAACTGACAGTAACCAGAGGGGAGGAGAAAGGAGGATAACAAGGGAAAGAAGGGGAAGGGTTGTCAAGGAACATGTATAAAGGACACCTGGACAAAGCCAAAAAGGGGTAGGATTGAGAGTGGGAGGGGTGTCAGTAGGGAGAGAAAGAGTGGCTGGGGAAAAATGGAGACAACTGCACTTGAACAACAATAAAAAAAATTAATTTAAATATAAAAAACTGTACCCAATCCAGAGATAATTCTATAGGGGTCTCTTAAATTTCTTCACTTCTGGGCAGAGATGCTTTTCAAGAATGTTTGTATAGCAAACAGCTTTGGAACATAGAGAGGGTACCTGTTCCAACAAGAGAAAGTGGGGTTTTTTTACTGTCAAATATAATAAAGATAATGACTTTCTTCAGGAAAAATGTTGTGGGATTCTGCTTGCGGTGCATTAAGAAAAATCCAAGTGTCCTAAGCTTGAAGTTCCCAGAAGTGACACAGATTCGTGGCAGGTGCAGCCTTTATCTGGGCCACTTCAATCCCTTTGTGACTTTAGGGGCAAGGGCAGTAGACATGAACATGAAGCCTCTGTTGCTTATTGTGAGTAACAAAATTGTTTGTCTCTGATCCCGGAGCATCATTTCTTCTGCCAGGATCCTTGAAACTGGCAGGCTAACTTGTGATCAGGCAAGTAGGGTAAAAACCTCAGACCCTTCCTTCACAGTTCCTGACACCCATAAAGTCTTAGATCCTTTATTTAGTGGAGCACTCACTATAATGTTGCTCTATTTGAGCTCATTAATACCTACTACAGGTTGTAAATTGCTTGCAAGTAGTGTATCAGACAGCTTAGGCTAAGTTGTCTGATGTCAAAGCCAAATATTAGTGACTTTAAACATTGGAGTATTGATACATTATTAACAAAAAGCTCTCCAGGAGAAGAAGCCCTGATTTGTAGAATTTGGCAATTTCCCTAGTAAACACTCCCACCTTGGCCAGTTTTAAGTCACTAAGGTGGCCTTATTTCATGCAGAATTGGGAGATGAGTACAGTCATTTCCATAAGCCACCACCGGCTTTACCACAACAAAGGCTTATTTCTTGCTCGTGGTACATGCTCTTTGCAGTTCAGCTTTGACTCCACCAGGGCATCTTCATTCCAGGATGTAGGCTCAAGAGCTGCCCGTGTCTGGGACAGGTCAATTAGCGGCAGAGGGAAAACAGTAAGAGTGGAGTCATAGGATGCATCTTAATGGTTCTACTCAGAATTCGATCGGGGACTCAAATGTTGGAAAAATTTTAGTTTCAAGTAATAGCTAATAAGCTTAGTAACCAGTGTATGTAAAAAGCCATTGTTTCAGGAACTGAAAGTATGACCCACCTTGACTCTAGGAGATCGTAAGTCATACTACCTTTGTGCCTCAGGAGGACTCAAGCAATCAAGATGTGTTGGAGACATTGTGCTCCCAGGTGAGATGCCTAATGCCCAGGACACAGATAAAGACCACCACCCAAGACACAGATGGAAGAATGCTGCAGCTTTTGTCTGATTAACTTTTCCCCTGAATTCCAAACCCCTTACCTACGCTTTTCTTCACCTTATAAAAAGGGTCGGTTTAAAATGGAATTTAAGACTGTCTGTTAGGGTACAAGCCCTCCAACTTCTCAGATCACTGGCCGTGTGAATAAAACGCCCACAAAGATTGAATCCCTGTCTCTGCTTATTGGGTCTGGTAGGTGACAGGCAGCATGAACACAGGTTTTTTCCAGTTTCAACTCGACACAGGGCACTGCCACTCACATTTTATTGAATTCTATGCCCCTTTGCATGTAGTTGTATGAAATATCTCTTCTTTAAATGCATATAATATCATGTGTCTAACTCTATTAAAGTGCTAATACTGTTGCGTAAATGTTGATTGTCATCTGCTTCTTCCACTAGACTCTGAGCCACTTAATTGAAATAACAAACACTAAGAAAGATCCTAGTGGGGACACAAGTGGTTCAGTCCTGAACTTGTTAAGCCTGGGATGACCATATTCAAGCAGAGATGTTAAAAGGAAACTGAGATGTATAAATCGGGATATTACAGGGAAAATATGGAGACGTTAGTCATGGTCAATGTAAGTCATTGAGATCAACAAGGGGAAAGTGTGTACAGAGCTAAGAGATAAGGTTCCAGATTGGAAAGTAGAGAGTTCTTGCATTTAGAGATAAGACAGAGAAAAAAGAGCCAGCAAAGGTCATGGTGCACTCACACAAACCTATGATGTCACTAGCAACATTATAATCTATGGGACTCCATTGTAACCATTACAACCTCTGGTGTATACGTAGTCTGTCCTCAAATGAGACATCATTATGCAACGCATGACTGTATTAGTAACCTACCGGAAACAAAGGAGTAGACAAAGAGAAATTGATAAAGCACAAAAGAGAGGGCATACTAAAGGGCAAAGTCCTTGAGTAAGAAAGGACACATGAGACTTTGTTTCCTGGTGGCCTTTGGTTAAGAGACTTTTCTCCATTGTGACTGGAGGGAAGAAAATACAAATGAGACTTAGAATTCATAGGGCAATAATGTGGATGCTTCAATACAGTACCTTCCATTTTCTCAGTGAAGTGTGAAGAAGGTCATCAAGTGGGGATCAGCAGAGTAGGCATGAAGTAGTCACCCCGAGGAGGAGGAGAGGAAGTCCACAGAGCAATGCAACAGTGCTAATGCTGGGTCCCACATGACAGGTGTCATTAACTGAGGTAAAGTCAGGGCAGCTGCATAACTTTCTTTTGCCATTTTCTTCTATCTGGTTATAGACAAAGAGAACATGAACAGCTGAGTTAGGCTTAGGCTGAGGGTTTGTCAGATAATTACCATAGGGAGAGAAGAGCATGAGGAAGCATTGGCTCAGGAGACATTTTAATGATGGAGCATAAAACCTAAGCATGTCCCTGAGAAAATACGGGATGGAACAGATGGATAAGAATGAAGTAGTGTAATTTCTGGCTTAGAGGCCTTGGATCAAAGATGCATTATAGCAGGGGGAGTATTAACACAAGGAAAGTGGAAGGTTGGAAAGTCACGTGTTTGCGATTAAATGTTGGAAAAGCTGAAGCTTATGGCAATACCAATATTGTAGGGACAAAAAGTTGCTATTACCACATAATTCTGCATAACAAACCAGCACACACCTTAGTGGTTTAAAGGAACAATCATCTTTTATTTCTCAGAACCAAGTCCCATGGTTCTGCTGACCTGAACTGGGCCTCCCTGATCAGATCTGGACTTGCTCATGCTGTGTGTGGTCACCTTGCAGGCAGGTGTGGGACCGGTGGGTTCAGGATGATCTCAGCCGGAAAGACATGGGCTTGCATCCCTCAGTGAGCAAGCCTACATTTTTTCTTAGGAGGCAACAGAGGTCCAGGCAAAAGTCTCATAGATGCCTGTATGTCCTCTTGGGACCCAGACTCAGGGTTTAAATATCATCATTTATATTATCCTATTGGCCAAAGCAAGTTGCAAGACCAGCCCAGATTCAAGAAGCGGAGATGTTGACTCTCTTGCCTCAAAAGGGTGTAGATATGGGTGAAAAAACTAAGGCCCATTGTCTATGACAACAAATCAGTATATAATCATGTTATTGCAAAGCTTACCCCTAGTCATCCTTCTGCCACGATGAATCCATTCATAAGCACATTACACTAAATAGCACTTTGCTCGACTTCACTACAGCAAGTATTTAATCCCACTCCACAAAGAGGAGACATTTAAGCATTTGACACTGCAGAGGGCACAAGGTCAGATTTGCATATAGAATGTTAGGATAGCTGGAGACAATAAAGTGAAGAGAGCAGTTAGAAAGCTATTGATAAATACTAAGAGTCTGATCTTGGGCAGTAGGAGCTAAAAAAATGACAGATTCCAGAAATATTTGGAAGAGAAAACACAGGATTCATTGATCCATGGGTATATGTGGACAAGGACAGAGGACAACTAATGAATTCTGGATTTCTAACAGGGGGCATCTTGATGGATCCTTGAAACAGGGAGTGAAGATGATACATAGAATTGGGGTGGAGGCAGAAGCTGGTGGGTTCAGGTTCTGACACATGGAGTTAGAGGCAGGACTTGGGCAAATGTCAGAATGGCAGGTGGCAATATGAATCTGGATTTAGTGTACAATTTTTAAGTTAAGACTACATGTTAATGGTAGTTATGGAAGTAAACATGTGAAACCAGCTTACCACTCAAGGGGTTCTAGGAAGGAGACAATTCAAGTTTTAAAAGGTTTATAGAAAAAGCAAGAATGAAAAACGAAGCCCTGAGGATCATCAACACTAAACAGGTGGTCTGAAAAGGATGGGGGGTTCCATCACAAAGGAGATGAAAAGGAGAAAACAGTGAGTAACATGAAGAAAACCAAGACAGAACGGTATCACCAGAACCCAAGGGAAAAGAAGATGCAAGGAGGGCTTTCCAAGAATGTAAAACAGGGCACATGGAAATTAAAAACAATTAAATACTAAAAGATTCCATCACAATGGTCAAGGTTCATCCGAATCAGGATGGTTTCAGTGGTGTTATGAGAGGAGCCTGGCAGTAGGGTTTGTGATGCTTCATAACCAAAAGAACAAGGTAGAAGGACTTTGCTTGATTTCTGGGTCAGGAAAGGCAGAGCATACCTTCTCTGCCTTGTCAGCCAGGACTCGTATCTCCGGAGCCCTGAGCCACTGCGAGACAAGTGCAGGCCGTTATGATGTGAGGAAGTCCAAGTTGCAGGGTGAAGCCCTGACAAATGCCTCGAATAAACAATTCCAGCCAAAGTCCCAGCCAGCCCACATCAATCACCAGACGCATGTGTGACCATGTCTCCCGCTGATCTCACTCACAGCCTCCAGGTCCACCTCAGCTTTGATGTCCTTTTATCTGAATCTCCAGATGTCATGGAGCAGGGACCCGCCACCAGTCTTCTGATCCGTGTTCTTATTTCTGACCTACGGCATTCATCCCTGGAGTAAAACGGTGGTTCTAAGCTCCTGAATGTTGGTGGAATTTGTTAAACAGCACTAAAACATCGCGGGAAGGAATGACATCTCCAAGAGAAAAGTTTAAGATGTGACAATTTTTTAAATTTATTTTAATTGTTGTTCTTGTACAGTTTTCTGTCTTTTGCTCCCATTCCAGCCCACCACCCCAGCCCTCCCCACCCCCCTCCCATTTCCACCCCCCTAGTTTTTGTCCATGTGTCCTTTATACTTGTTGCTCTAAACCCTTCCCCTTTTCCCCTGAAATTCCCTCCCCTCTCCCCTCTGGTGACTATCAGCCTGTTCTCAATTTGAGTGTCTTTGGTTATATTTTGCTTGCTTGTTTGTTTTGTTGATTAGGTTCCTGTTGAAGGTGAGATCATATGGTATTTGTCTTTCACTACCTGGCTTATTTCACTTAGCATGATGCTCTCCAGTTCCATCCATGATGTTGCAAAGGGTAGGAGCTCCTTCTTTCTTTCTGCTGCATAGAATTCCATTGTGTAAATGTACCAGAGTTTCTTGATCCATTCATTTACTGATGGGCTGATGTGACAATTTTTAAAGGATCTTAAATCGCAAAATAACTTTTCCAACTTACCAATAAACTCCAATCTTTCCAAGTTTCAGTCGCTGAAAACACTCATTACCCGTATCTTTCCACGTTTCCCAGAATTGCATAAAAACCCCTGATATAATTTCCTGTTACCTAATCTCCAAAGCCTGTCCAAAATCCTGTCTGCTCTCCCAAGCCCTGAGTGAGCGCTTCTGATAAAAGTCATCTTTCCTTCCTATGAACTTTTTAATAGTTTCCTTGTTTTTTTTTTTTTAAATGAACATGCCACCTGTCTTACCAAATAGATCTTCCAAACCTAGAACACACTTACATTTTCCTGTGTCATATACATTCCCTCTCTCAGGTTGTTTTATATCAGATGTTCTCAGAAAATACCTGTTGATTGACTTAACCCTAATGCAATCATCACTACTGGATTATAAAGCTGATTATTTCAATCTGCATCTTAATAAAATTCACTCTGACTTCTTGCTTTCAAAGGACATTTCATGCAGTCATCATAGAAAGTAGACACCCTCCTAGCATCTACACAACTTCCTGTTATTAAGAGGATGTTAGTTCCCTCTGATAACACCGTCTGAAGAAACGTATCTTGCAAGGTGGTGTTCTCACTAAGAAATGGTGCCGTACTGCAGGCCCAGAAGTGCTGAGCCAAGTTTGTATTCATTTAAACTGGTTTCTAAGAATGGAAGAGGAAGTAGGCAGGGAGGCTGGCTCAGGGCAAGGCTGTGTGTTAATTAGTAAACTTGTGCTCCAAACGCATGAGCCATGTGGCTGCTCTTCAGAAAAACAAAGTACATGGAGAAATTTCATCTGTTTCCTGAAAATATGCTCACTTACACTTCCCTGATAAATGTTTTACTACCTTTGAGCACTGGGGGGCGGGGGGGGGGGTGCGGTGGGCTCAGAGGGGGCAGGCACTGGATAGCCATCTCAGAAGCAGGCTGGAAAGAGAACTTTCTCTTGCATTGTGGCTGAGGACTCGTTCCACAGAAACAAGGAGATGCGCATTCTTCTCTCCAGAAGGGCACAGTCACATTTTATCTTCTTAGAACAATTGCAATATCGGAGCTGAGGGCAGAATTTGGGTGTGGGTACGGTGGGAGGTCAATGACTTGTTGACACCCAGGTAAGTCTTCAAGGTATGTTTAAATTTAAACATTATATTTTATTTTTCTTTTAACAAAAATGTGTTCTTTGTTACAGCAAAAACAACAAACAAAAAGCATTTATAAGATTGCCAGAAGGAATGGGCTATTTCCAACAGTATACAGTTGCTTGCGGAGACTTCAAAAGAGAAATTTATTACTGAAGAGAATGAAATACACTGAAAGGTTCATAGGAAAAATGTCCCACCGACAGAATAAGTTTCTGGCAAACTTTTCCAGAGCTGGTTCCTGGAGTCATCCTTCCATACATGTACTTTTGGAAGCAGCTCACCCCCTTCCTTGGGGTAAAATGTGGATGGTTAGCTCTGCAAGATATCAGCCTGTCCTGGAGCCACTTTCCAGGATTCTCTACGTGGGTCTCAGGGCACTGCACCTCATACCAGCTGATGGGAACCACCTGGACACCAGATTCACCGTGGGCCACCACCACCCCTTCTTCATTTTCGGCAGTGGTCAAGAGGTTGGGAGATCACTTTGACCAAGACGATGTCACCTGGGTGAACACTCATAAATTTCAACCTGACTTTTCAGTAGCTTGGACCTCTTCCCTGTGGGGAGTTCCTCCGGAAGAATTCTTAAGTGGAGTGGACCCTATGTACAGGACGCATGCTTTGGCAAGATGTGAACTGATAGTAGAGAGACCTTACAGGTTACAACAGCGCCCACATCTGGCAGCAACTGGTACTCTGTTTCTCTCATCACAAGTGAAAGGGAGAGTGCGTTTCTCGCTGCTGCTCCTCTGGTAGCCAGCAAGCAATGAAAAGGGATAGCCGTGCCAGGTGCAGGTGCCTCTACCTGGGCTTACCTCCTCCAAGTTACATGGACATTTACCAGGGATGTGGTACCTCATGGGTGGCACTCTGCCTGCCACTATCCTGCGCTAAACTTAGGCATGTTAATCAAGGACTGTCAGGACCTCCAGGACTTGGACTTGTTATTCCGGCTCTTGGACCATGGCCATGTTTCCGAGTTCATGGACTTTACTTATATATTCAGTAAGTATTTATTGAAAACATACTAAGAACCAAACATCGTTCAAGGGGTTATAAAACACAGCAATGAGAGAAAATCAAATTAAAGTCTCTGCTTTAAGGGCATTTACATTTTACTGGAGAGAGACAGACAATAAGCAAATGAGCAAATAAGATTTTCAGATGGTGATAAGCATCAGAAGAAATTAAACTTGGGTAATAGGGCATAACTTTGACATCCAGCAGAATGAAATCCCCTTTGTCCCCGCTGGTACTCAAGTTACTTAGAGTATCATCTAGGTACACCAAGTTGTTGGTTCGATCCCCTGTCAAGGCACATACAAGAATCAACAAATGAATGTATAAATAAGTGGAACAACAAATCTCTCTCACTCTCTCTCTCGCTCTTTCTCTCTCCCTCCCCTCCCCTCTTCTTCTTGCTCTCTAAAGTCAATAAATAAATTTTAAAAAATTCCCCTCCAGGGTGCTAGACTGGCTCCAATGGGATCTGACTCATCAGAGCCCTCATGGGGATCAGGGACAATTGAAATTCAAGTCTGCAGAAGATGAAGGGCAACTTCATCCCTGCTGGACAGCAGCCCTGAAGGCTCCCTGCTGGCCCCAGACCACTTTGGCTCCAAGAGGCTCTTCATGGTCCAGAAGCAGGACTGGTGTCCAATAGCCCTGAGTGACTCTGAAATCAGAGACCACTTTCAGCAGATTCTCCCTGATGGAAATTACTGCTCAGCCACGCATGCCCTGATTTACAGCTTGCCTGTTTGTTTAATTGCTGTAACACGCCGATATCACATTCCATTTCACCTTGAGCCTCATGCACCTCCGTTCTCTACGGCCCTACCTGGATGGTGCTGCTCACTTCTGCAAAAAGGCAAGCTTGCCAGTCCCATTTTGCCTACCTCCATCTCATTGTAATGTGGCTGCAACATGCTTCCTCAGTGACGACATCCTGGCTGAGCCAGGTCTTTGCTGTCCCTGGACCAGTACTTGCCAATTCTTACAAATGCTCCAGCAACTGTACTGTCTCGAATATTTTGCCAACTGAAGTAAGATGTTATGCTTTGAACTCTTGGTGGACCCTAAATTAGCTATCTAAACTCCTAGACTGCTAGTTTGCAGAGGGGAACCCTGTCCACCAGTATCCAAAATGCTACCTGTTTAACAGGTACACTGGTGAGTGCAAGAACTCGAACTAAGGGACAGAAGGATGGACTTGGTGAGCAGGAGTAGTTACGGAACAGTAAGAGCATGTCATACCTGAGCCAAAGCGGCTCCAGAGCCTGCTGGAGGCTCTTCTAAAAGAAGAACAAAATGGAGGTATGATAGACAGTTGCCGAAAAGAGAAATGCTACTTCCTGAAAAGGAGAAAGGAGGAAAGTGGCCTGTCTGGATGTTTGCAGCATTTACGAGGCCTGGTGGTACTATCTACAATTGCATTATGTGAGACTGCCCCGTAGCTTTCAAATAACCCCCTTCTACACCCGGTCTGTTGGAATGTCCTTCTTGGCCTCACAGGCAAGTCACTCTGGAGTGAGAAGCTACGTAGCTATTTGGGGATACCTCAAGCTTGGATGGAGATACCAGACCCCTGGTTTCTCCATTATGTCTCGGGCAGCTGATCCTGGGGTGTCTGTGCTTCCTCCACCTGTGCCCAGAGGTACAGCTCTCAAACAACTGACATTTTGGGTACTGATGGGTGAGTTTCTCTCCATCAACTGGTAGGCCTGGGGTTTACATATCTTATTCAGGACCCTTCACCACCAAGGAAGGGTTCAAAGCAAAATATCTTAACCTCAGATTCTCAGAAAGACAATCTTATTGGCCCAAATGGGCTTTGGGCTGTTATTCTCTGGGTTATTCTCTTCAGTTAGTGGTGGTAAGACCACAGGTGTGGTTAGGGGAGAGGTTTCCTTAGGTGAAGGACATTGCAAGGGAGGTGATGATTGGCACCCAGGTCCAGTGAAGCTACAAAGTCCAGTCACTACTACAACCACCGATGACATCACACTTCTGAGGCCAAAAGCCACAAAGAATCTGATTACTCCAACTTGTATGAGTGCTTAACTTGACCATTGTTGGTGTAGAATGTAGGGTTAAATTTGTTCACTTTCCAAAGGCTAACCAGATTGTACACATGCTTCAAATAGACGTTTTGGAAATCTTGATCTCACAAAATTAGTCTAAGTAAGCAAGAACTTGAGGAGTAATGATAAACAATAATGTCAATAAAAAATCACTTATAAGATCCTAGAAAATGGTGGCAGGCTTCCTTGTACTTGCACATGCTGCTTCTTCACCCTAAAATGTCTTTTCTCTCTCAACCTTCTTGGCAAAGTCTTCTTCATTCTTCAAGACCTAGATTAGCTTCTTCTAGAAAGCCTCTCTGATGTAGACCACTTTTCTGCCTTCAACACTGTCATGTACCTTGTTCCAACCTGTATTTCATCAATTCTCACACTAATTTCCATGTATTGCTTTACAAGATGGTGTTTACAATGAGACTTGAAGTCCCTCAAGGGCAGAAAGGGTGTCTTATCTGACGGTATATTTCTGGCACTTAGCTCAATGTCTGAAACAAAGCTGTGTCAAAAAGTGTTGACCGAGTAAGGGAGAGTAAAAGAGAGTATATTATTCATTTGGCACAGCTCAATGTCTGAAACAAAGCTGTGTCAAAAAGTGTTGACCAAATAAGGGAGAGTAAAAGAGAGTATATTATTCATTTGGCACAGCTCAATGTCTGAAACAAAGCTGTGTTCAAAAAGCATTGACTGAATAAGGGAGAGTAAAGGAGAGTATATTATTCATTTGGCACAAGTGTAGTCTGAGGATTGTTCCAGATAATTGAAGTTTACACCTTCAGCAATCAAAACATTTAAGGTCTTTTATGAAGACTATAAAGACAGAACTCTTCACAAAGTATCTTATACATTTTTCTGCCTCATTGGAAAAAAGGAAACAACTGTAATAAGTACTTTCAATTTATTCAAATTCCTCATTATGAATCAATTAGACCATTCTCTGTGGGGGATCTTTGCACACAGGCCCCCCCGTCCACCCCAGATGAGAATAAGACTACCAAGACATGGTCTGCTCGGGGACTACAAAGGGAAGAACATCAACCCTTAAAGCAGCATCCTCTGATAAAGGAAGCATTCAGCGACCAGTGAACGATTTTTGAAAACAATCAATTAAAATAAATACCAAAATAACATTTTGAAAAAGAAATAGGACTGATTTTAGGACTCCTACAATCCCAACTTATATTGGAATTTTAACTTTGAATGAGAAAGCATACACAAGGAACATAATGGTATCAAGTTGTACCAGCCTTTCTTCAAATATGAAAGAAGGATCCCTAGAAATTAGTATTAGTAGTACTCTTTGGGGGCCTTTCTCGCTTCTCATTCAGGGTAGTTTCGGGAAAATTCCGCTGATGTCTCAGCCACAAGTGGTCAGGTTGGATTTTACCTGAGTGGAATGGTTTCAAACTGCATTGATACCCTGTCGTCACGCTTGGATGCTCAGAGCTATGTCCTTAAGGCTGGGTTTGCTCACCTGGTGGGCCACCTACAGCACCGTGCCCGAAACACTGGTGCCAAGCTAAAATGATGAACTCTGCTGTGGCTGAGAGAGCCATCACTTTGACAAAAATGTTTCAATGCGCTTTAATAAACACATCTCCTGATTTGCTTCCTTTGCAGCTCGTTTTGTTGGGTTTTCCTGGTTCTGCCTGAAAATTACCTTTCGTTGCGTTACAGACCCAGTGCTACATGCTGACAGAACACGCGGTATGACACAAAGAACAGATTTTTAAAAGACTCTAAAAAATGTTCAAATGAAAAGGGCTTTCCCAATGGTGCTGAGAAATACGACGTAGGCACTTCTGCCCCAGGAGGTGGTCCCGTTTGAGCCCAGACCACTTTTTCCAAGCTTCTGTCTTTTGCTACTGGAAATTCCCTCACCACGCAAACCCACCGTTTACTGGAAGCCTTGCTCTCACACGTAGCTTTTGGTGCCTTCATCTTCTTTCGTAAAATTGCCTCCAATGACGCAGAGATAAGTTTCTCCCAGTGATGAGACCGTGACCCGGTGAGTCTCCAGCACCTCCCACCAAGCAAGGCTGCTTGCTCTGCAGAATCGAGTTATCCATCAACACAAGGTAAACAGGGGTGTCAATTGCAATTCTCCTTCTGGAAATAGTTAATGTGTCTGCCTCTCTCAGATTCTTATAATGAGTGTAATTTAATAAGGCATATATAGTCTTCTAAACATTCTAAAGCTAGTAGACTACTGGGATTTTTAAAAAATCACTAACTAGTTTCCTTTTTTTTTTTTTTTGAGAAAATCTGTGCTAAAAAGGCACTAGACAAAATAAACTTCCTTGCTTCTGTGTATGCAGCAATTATACACTGTATTATATTCTATAATTTAACAAAGATGACACACATTTGGATAAAGCATCCTAATTATTCAGACTTATCTACTTTCAGGTTAAAAAAAAAACAAAGTCAAAGAAATAGCAGGTCACACGGACAGAGACCAGCCTGGCCATGAAGTCACGGTCACTGCTGGCCATGTCAAAGCAGCGGCCTCGACCCGGGCAAGGCTCACTGGCAGCAGCTGCGGGAGCCGAGCCTCCCGGTGACCTGTGTGGATGAGACAAAGGTCAAGTTCTCGCAGTTTTCCAGCTTGGCCTTCTTGGCTAAGTTTGGAACAATTCTCCGAAGAGACCAAAGTCCCATCCTCTGCTCCTCGTACCGCACACTGCCCACGTCTGTGGCCTCCTTGCGAGCAGTAAGGTAGAAAGGGGACTTGGCCTCCATTTGGGTGGGTGTCTGGTGGAGGCACATGTACTTGTAGGGATGGCAGTAAGGGCACTGTCTGTGTCCCCTGGAATGCTCATGGTAGATTTCCCCATGACATATTCTGGTGGAACCACTCCAACTCTCCCGCTTGACCCCGTCTGTCCGGGCAAAATAGGGCTGGTTTTGTGGGTCTTTGAGCAGCTCGATGTCACCACCACACATCAGATCTGCCTGCCCCTGCAGTGTCCGTGTGTCCAGGTGTTGGCTGTTGTGCTTGACCGCAGTGGACAGGAGGGTGATAGGGCTGTCACCCCCCAGACACCCTGCCTGCCACATCTCCTCCTCGCCGGAAAGGGAGAAGCAGATGACGCTGTGAGAATGGGCACCTGGCATCCCTGCCTCACTCCGTACCCACAGCTTCTCCTTGAGTTTCTTGGCGGAAGAACTGAAGGTGCTGCTGGTGACGGAAAAGCCCACACCTGCATTCTTCGGGAGGCGGCCCAGGCCCCGGCGAATGGCATGGAGCGAGGCGGCCGGGAAGTCTGAGCCATCACTGTTCTTGACAGTGACGTAGAAGTTCTCCAGCAGTTTGCTCGACGTCACTGCAGGGACCTTGGTGATGTCCACGTGATCTTTGAGCCCATTGGTCATGCACCAGTATTGCCACACATTCAAGGCATAGCGCGTGGCTTTGGGCGTATTTGGGCTTACGGCACTGGTACGCAGATCATTCAAGTCATCATTCATATTAAATACAGGAAATCTGTTGAGCTTAGTAGAATAGGCTGGTATGCACTGGGCCATGGCCTGGGTGGTTATGGTTGGGGCCACCTGGGGCTGCTGCTGACGGGAGCTCACTTCTGGCTCCGTGTTAACTGAGGGAGAAAGGGCCACCTCACAAGAGGAGACCTGGCTGGGCAGGTGGGGCAGGAACTCTTCAGAAGCAACTTGCTCGTCCTGTCCAGGCAGCTGCAGGGTCTGTTTGTTAGGGTGGGATGTGCTCACAGGCATCTGCAGGGCCACCAGCTGGTTGGTGCCATGCGCACCGGAGGGCCCTCTGTTTGGTGAAGCCAGCGGAGCCCTGGTGGTCTTCTGGACCACTGGTCTGGACATCACAGAGGGGGACGCAGAAACACCACGTGGGTCCAGCTCTGTGCTGAGGGCAGATGTTACACGGGGAATTCGCTTAGCAGACCGGACACAGGAGGGACCAGCATGAGTCTGAGGCTTCGGTTTTGCCCTCTGCGTCAACGACAGGGCCGGCCCGTCTACTCCTCCGGTCAGCTCTGCATTTGCCACGATGGAATAATCTTCAGGAATCTCCTGCTTGGTTTTCTTGACGATGACTTCATTGCTGCATTCATCAACCACGTGAGCCTGGGAGCTTGAATGGCGAGAAGACGGCGCTATTCCAGGCCCTTTTCGAGCGATGCTTCGAGGCCTTCGGGTTGGGGGTTCAAAGTCACTATCCTCCTCTGTAACAGGAGACTCAGAAACCATGTCAAACAGGGTGTTTTCATCTTCAGACGCTTCAACAGCCTCGTCCAGTTGGGAGGGCGCGCTGCAACGAGAGAAGTCGCAAGCGTCTCTGGTCCGAGCACAGTCTAGCTTCGCTTTCACGGGTCTCCCCAGGGGTACCTTCCCACTGGGCTGCGTTGCGTCTCGGAGGGCACTCCGGTCAGCCTGGGACTGTCAGCGTTGAAACTCCTGTTACCCTGGAAACAGACCCTTTCTTGGGACCCAGCTCTGCAAGCAGCTGTCAGTGGCCAGGGGTAAGCATGCCAGCGCGGCAGCCCCACGTCGCGGCCAGGTTCCCGTGGGAACCTTCCGAGAGCAAGCGTTTCAGGTTAGGGATGAGGCTGCACGTAGCCCCATGGCTGCGGGCCCAGCTGCCCAGTTTGGACAGATTCTCAGATGAGGTATGGAGGCAGCCCTCCGTGTTGCAGGATCAGCAGCGTCTTTCCTGCAGGTGGCTGTGCGTCTGTCCAAAGAACACTGGCGGCAGGGGTGTGGGGGGAGGGTGGGGGCTGCAGGAGCCGGGCAACCCAGGCAGGACGCGGCTGGACGGAGGGGAGGGCCGGGCAGCGGCAGAAGTTGTCTAATATGTTCTCAAGAAAGCTTAGTTCAGGTACCACCACCACAAGACACCGTCGTATGTTATTCATGGAACCCTCTTGTATATATATATATATACTCTTTACAATATTTACAGAAATTATCTGTTTATTCACATCATTCCTCTACTTCCCATGGCCACAAATATTCTGTTTTCCCCAGTGGAACGCTCTGGACAGGAGACTACATCTTATTCATCTTTTCCTTGTCAAGGACACGCAGAGCACAGTAGGTACCCAACAGCTGTCGAAATGAATATATCATGCTGGGTTTTGAAATGTGTTGAACTGTCGGCCTCTGTACTAAGTTATTCTCAGTTTTTCTGTTTTATATTACAGTATTAAAGATTTTTTATATTGACTCTGTTTTTTATTACTTTAGATTAACTATCTGTAAAAAGCCCTCTCCATCTCATTTACCCACCTAATGATTTTTGACCACTTTTGGTCACATATTTTGATTAGTAGAAAATATCTGAACCCATACCTCCACTGAACAAGGGAGAGTAAATTTATTTGTAAATTTATACACATTTATTTATAAATTACGTACTTATGGTACTGACATTTTATGCACACTCATAGACATAAGAAAAATTAAGGAAAGTTTAGATAATGATAAAATAAATAAACATGTTAAATGAAAGGGATATTTTATTATGTTTGTTGTGATATACATTCTTTTTGCCCTGGCTGGTGTGGCTCAGTGGTTTCAGTACTAGCCTACGAACCGAAAGGTCGCGGGTTCGGTTCCCAGTCAGGGCACATGCCTGGGTTGCAGGCTGGGTCCCCTGCTGGGGATGTGTGAGAGGCAACCCATAGGGCATCGACGATGTTTCTCTCCCTCTTTCTCTCTCCCTTCCCTTCTCTCTAAAAGTAAATAAATAAAATCTCTTTAAAAAATTCTTTTGCTTTTTGTGAGATCATCTTATTTTAATCTTGGTTATAATGGTGATATAATATTTTGAGTGCTTGAGTTCTAAGTTGAATTGACTCAATACTTAAATGCAATGGCTGCCAAAGATGGAAAACACACGTCAAAAGTTTGTTGCTACAAGTGGACAAAGTATAAGTTGTCTCAGTAATTCAAATATATCCATTCCCAGACACGAATCATGCCAAACTTTTTGTTGAAATTTAGTTCACCACGATGTAGGCATTAGGTAAACAACAATAACAACATCAAAAAGGTTAACAAAAAGATTAAAAACTCTTCTTCTTGAAGATGTTTAGATGGGGTAGAAAATACTATTTCAAAAGTTTTAAAGTTGGCAACTATAAGCATTCTTATAGTTGACACACTTGTATCATTTTTTCAGCTGCACTATCACATATGAATGGAGATACTTCCAAACATCTGTTTTACAGATACTAATTTCCCCCCCAAAGTGTTTACTTTCTTATTTATTGTAAAAAGTTCCCTTCACTTTAACAATACATAAAAGACAAATGCTTATTTTATTTGGAAAATAAAGTAATTTTTAAATATATTTTGTTGATCATGCTATTCTGGTTGTCCTACTTTTTTGCTCCCTTTATTCCCCTCTGCCTTGCAACCCCACCCCCCAGCATTCTGCCAACCCCCTCAGTTCATGTCCATGGGCCGTAGGTATAAGTTCTACGGCTTCTCCATTTCCCACACTGTTCTTACCCTCTTCCTGTCTATTTTCTTCCTACCATTTATGCTACTTATTCCTTGTAACTTTTCCCCCATTCTCCCTGACTCCCCTCTGATAACCCTCCATGTGATCTCCATTTCTGTGATTCTGTTCCTACTCTAGCTGTTTGCTTAGTCTGCTTTTGAATTTGTTTTTGTTTTTAGGTTCAGTTGTTGATAGTTGTGAGTGCGTTGTCATTTTGCTGTTCATAGTTTTCACCATCTTCTTTTTCTTAGGTAAGTCCCTTTAACATTTCCTATAATAAGGGCTTGGTGATGATGAACTCTTTTAACTTGACCTTATCTGGGAAGCACTTTATCTGCCCTTCTGTTCTAAATGACAGCTTTGCTGGGTAGAGTAATCGTGGATACAGGTCCTTGCCTTTCATGACTTTGAATACTTCTTTCCAGCCCTTTCTTGCCTGCAAGGTTTCTTTTGAGAAATCAGCTGATGGTCTCATGGGAACTCCTTTATAGGTAACTGTTCCCTTTTCTCTTGTTGCTATTAAGATTCTCTCCTTATCTTTCAATCTTGGGTAATGTAATTACAATGTGCCTTGGTGCGTTCCTCCTTGGGTCCAACTTCTTTGGGACTCTCTGAGATTCCTGGACTTCCTGGAAGACTATTTCCTTTGCCAGATTGGGGAAGTTCTCTTTCATGATGTTCTCAAGTAAGTTTTCAATTTCTTGCTCTCCTTCTTCTCTTCCTGGCACCCCTATGATTTGGATGTTGGAATGTTTCAAGTTGTCCTGGAGATTCTTAAGCCTCTGCTCAGTTTTTTGAATTCTTATTTCTTCTTTCTGTTCTGATTGGATATTTATTTCTTCTTTTAGTTCCATATTTTTCTTTATTTTACTTTGCATGTCCTTCACTTTTTCCTCTATTTTGTGACCATACTCAACCATGTCTGCGAGCATTCTGATTACCAGGGTTTTGAACTGTGCATCTGATAGGTTGGCTATCTGTCCATCGCTTAGTTGTATTTTTCCTGAAGCTTTTATCTGTTCTTTCATTTTGGGCCATATTTCTTTGTCTCAGTGCACCTGTTATGTTGTAAGTGGCAGAACTGTAGGTATTCTCAGGGCGGGGTAACCCTTGTCACTGTATTGCTGTGCTGTATGTGGGGGAGGGGTCCGAGAGGGAATAATGCCACTTTTTCGGCCATTGGCCAGCTTTCAGTCACTTCCCCAGCTTCCTACAAGCAAATTGGGCCCTTCTGGTTCCGATTCCCAGGTGGGTAGACTCATGCATGTCCAGGACCCCATGGGTCTCTCCAACAAACTCTCCTGTGAGGCTGGGAATTTCTCCCACCACTGCAAACCCCATAGGTTTTCACTGAGATTTAGAGGCTTTCTTTCCCCATGCTAGAACCCTGGGTTGTGCAATCTGTCTTACTCCCCAGTTGTTCCTCCCAGTTCATCCGCATGCAGATGTGGGACCGCCTGGTCCACCAGCTGCCACCTCGTCCACCTGTCTTCCAGCTGCTGCCTTGCCGGGCACCACATGTCCACTCCAGGCTGTCATCTCTGCCCTTCTTACCAGTATGAATGAATGCTTCTTCTTTAACTCTTTAGTTGTCAGATTTCCATACAGTTCAATTTTCTGTCAGTTCTCATTATTTTTTGTTTTTAAATTTGTTGTTGTCCTCCTTTTGGTTGCGTAAGAAGGCAAGTGTATCTACCTATGCCTCCATCTTGGCAGGAAGTTAGGTGTGCTTATTTTAAAATATTTGCTAATTAGTACTCTATTCTCTATTGTCATCACTGAGGTCAACAAATTTTAAGCACTTAGCTTTTTGTAAATGAAATGCTTAATTTGTCTTTATATCCAACAACTCTTTTAAGTATGTTCCAGTGAAATAACCCACGAACTTCTTTGTGGCCATTGTTATCACTGGTATTCCTTATGTCATTATAAAGTCATGTAAATATTTGACAGTATTTGAAATGGTTGTGCTTTTATGAAATAAAAATTGTCAGTGTTGATGCAGTCTTCTCTTTAATTTCTCTGAAGAAAAACTTGCCCATCAATGCTGAGATTAAGAAATTTCATATAAGAAAACATTATCTAGTATCCTTTTAATTTTTAATTCCAGGCAAAGTAGTAGCTCCACCATAACATATTTCTCATAAAACATCTTTAAAAAGAAACTTGGTAAGGATTTTTTTTTGTATAAGCCCTGGTTGCTTTTATGTTGGTAAAAAAAAAAAATGCCTTATTTCACTTGTAATTATAAACATTATTCCAGTAAAAGGGGTATATTTTCTCTCCTTTTGTCATCTTACATGATTGCCATAAGTTAAAATGAAATCGCTCTTACAAAATCACGGGAGAAAAAAATAGAGAGAAACCCAATGCACCGCAGTCTAGATAATTCTGCCCCACACTGCTGGCCTGAGACAGGGACATGCCACAGTTTCCACTCCCTGTTCCAGTTTCCTTGTCCCGGATCCCCACCCCAAGCTTTGCTGGAGGGGAAGTTGCTGAATCATGGAGCTTGGTTAGAAGAGAAAGAAATAGAAAGTATAAAAGGTGAAGAGGGCTGCCCTCTCCTTTTGTCATCACATTTCGGGTTTATTAACACCACGGCAGGTCCTTCATGCTAACCCCTGATTAGGCCTTGACATTTTAAATCATTGTCGATCAAACTATGATGTGCTTCTGTCCAGTCTGCTGTCTGGTGCTTCTCTTTAAATAGTTTACTTTGTCACTAGTTAAAAAAAAAAAAAAAAAATGTTCCACCTCTGGAATTAACACCGAAGGAATTCTGCTTGTTCTGAAAGTTGATTTTATCTCGCTTCTCAACCACGCTCCGTTTGGCCTGGCTGACGCAGCACCTGTGCTGGTTGGCCAGAGCAGAGCAGCTGAGAGTCTGCTGGGCATTCTGGCAGTAGCACTGGAGGATTTTGGCCTGCAGATCTGCACAAACTATCTGAAACTCACACGGCTTGAACTTCACTTCCACCTCTTCAGCAGCATCTGAAATTGTTCGGTGGTGACTTTGTAGAACTCTGACCTCCTCTCCTCCAGTCTAGCCAGCTGTTCTTTGTAGAATGTATCCTTTCTCGGTCACCTGGGGTGGAGAGGACTTGCGGCAAGGCAGCGGCTGGAGGACCAGGGCAGGCATGGTGGCGGCTGGCAGAGCAGGCAGTCCCACATTTGTGCGTGGATAAACCAGGAGGAACGACTGGGGAGCAGGACAGGCAGTGCAACCCAGGCTTTATCTCCCAGTGGAGGGAAATAAAGCCTCTAAACCTCTGACTGAAAACAACCTGTGGGGGCTGAGGTGGCAGGAGAAATTCCCGGCCTCACAGGAGAGTTTGTGGGAGAGACCCACAGGGTCCTAGAGTGTACACAAAACCACCCAGCCAGGAATCAGCACCAGAAGGGCCCAAGTTGCAGGTGGGTAGTGGAGGAAGTGACTGAAAGTCCGCTGAGAGCTGAGCAAGGGGTATTGCTCCCTCTCAGACCCCTCCCCCACATACAGCACCATGACACAGTGACAGTGGGTTGCCCCACCCTGTTGAATACCTAAGGCTACACCCCTTAATACTTAACAGGCATGCTGAAAATTAAAAAAAAAAAATGTGGCCCAAATGAAAGAACAGATCAAAGCTCCAGGAAAAATACAACTAAGCAACGAAGAGATAGCCAGCCTATCAGACACAGAGTTCAAAATACTGGGAATCAGGATGCTCACAGAAATGGTTGAGAATGGACACAAAATAGAGGAAAAATTGAAGGCTATGCAAAGTGAAGTAAAGAAAAATATACAGGGAACCAACAATTAAGGGAAAGGATCTGGGACTCAAATCAATGCTTTGGAACAAAAGGAAGAAATAAGCATCCAGCCAGAACAGAAAGAAGAAATAAGAATTCAAAAACTTGAGAAGAGGCTTAAGAATCTCCAGGACAACTTGAAACATTCCAACATCCAAATCATAGGGGTGCCAGGAAGAGAAGAAGGAGAGCAAGAAATTAAAAACTTCCTTGAGAACATCATGAAAGAGAACTTCCCCAATCTGGCAAAGGAAATAGACTAGACTTCCAGGAAGTCCAGGAAGTTCAGAGAGTCCCAAAGAAATTGGACCCAAAGAGGAACACACCAGGACACATCACAATTATATTAGCCAAGAAAGATAAGGAGAGAATCTTAAAAGCAGCAAGAGTAAAGGAGACAGTTACCTACAAAGGAGTTCCCATAAGACTATCAGCTGGTTTCTCAGAAGAAACCTTGCAGGAAAGAAGGGGCTGGAAAGGAATATTCAAAGTCATGAAAGGCAAGGACCTATATTCAAGACCACTCTACCCAGCAAAGCTATCATTTAGAATGGAAGGGCAGATAAAGTGCTTCCCAGAGAAGGTCAAGTTAAAGGAATTCATCATCACCAAGCCCTTATTATAGAAATGTTAAAGGGACTTATCTAAGAAAAAGAAGAAGGTCAAAAATATGAACAGTAAAATGACAACAAACTCACAACTATCAACAACTGAACCTTAAAAAACAAAACCAAAAATGAACTAAGCAAATGTCTAGAACAGAAACAGAATCACAGAAATGGAGATCACATGGAGGGTTATCAGCAGGGAGGGGAGGGGGAAGAATGGGGGGAAAGTTACAGGGAATAAGTACCATAAATGGTAGGTAGAACATAGACAGGTAGAAGTTAAGAATAGTATGGGAAATGGAGAAGTGAAAGAACTTAGTTCATGGACATGAAGTAAGGTTGGGGGATGATGGTGGGTGGGGGTGGTACAGGGCCGAGGGGAATGCAGGGGGAAAATGGGACAACTGTAAGAGCATAATCAAGAAAATATACTAAAAAAAAAAATTTGCAAAAAAAGAAAAAAACCCACAATGCACCCTGTCTCCTTATCACTCAATCTTTCTCCTCCAGCAGCTTAGCCGGGTGCTTTGCCTTGGGGCATTCCTCCTCGTTTGATGTCCTGTCTTGGAGAATAGCTCTGGTCAACTACTCATTGGCAAGAGCCCTTTCCTCTAGTTCTTTGCCTTGCTTAGTGGTTTCTGATTTTCAGAGCCCTTCTTGGCTTGCTCCAGTGCCAGCTCTTCGGCAACTCATCTTTTCAATTCTTCATCAGAAACTGAGGCACCATGAGCATCGGAATACTGCTCAGACTTCAAGTCTGATGGAGAGATACCCTTCATGGGATCAGATCAATCACATTTTCCGTAAGCCAGATGCCCTTCAACACAGTGATGTTCTGATTCTCATCCTCCTCAAAGGTGACCCCGTGGGTGCTGGAGGTCCCGCCCATGGCTTCTTCTGTCCCCACAGAGTCCTAGCATGGACCCACGAGCACTTCAGGCCCCACACCCACACACCCTCATGGATGCATCTGTAAGTTTGCCTTGCTGAGCAGGAGCAAGCCATGACCCCAAGAGGCAAGCTGAGAAGGATTTTCTTGCTGAAAATTTATCTTTTGACACGTCATCTAGCAAAGATAATTTCAGACAGAAATGCTAACATACCCTCCCAATTCTAACCCTACGTAAATTCTAACACTACCTAATGTTTTAATGCCTTCCTAATCATGACACTTCTCAAGGCACAATACATGCAGGTGAGTTTCTTCATTAATAATAATAACACAAAAATTCACATTTCAAATAGTTTCATCATAACTTTGAGCCTGGGGGGGCAGAACTTATTGATTAGATACGATTAGATCTTGTTTAACAACATGGCCGCTGAAAGCTTATTCATAGAGACAAGTGTCAGAGCTAAGGTTCTTTTTTTTTAATCAATTGTGCTTGCATTATTAATTTTATCTGCTATTTCGTTGTGGGAGTTTTTTAAAGCCACTTGCACATTTCATGAAGGTCAGCTTACTTGAAACTCAAGGCAGCCCAGATAACCAGCAAAGCGTCACAAGGAAGGAATGGGAGGTGGTGTCCCTTTGGTCTGGGGAATGTAATTCCCATTCCCCGACTTCCTTCTATTTGACATCATGTTGTGTCCCAACACCACGGTCCACCCTTTCGGTAAATGTTACTACTAATAAAAGTAATTCCTGTATTGTAACCCAGAAAATGAGGGTTGTCCCAAAAGGATTCAATTTTTTAATAAAGAAGTAAAAGTTATCAAACAAATTTTAAAAATCAAGTAGATAAATGATGTAACCTCAGATAGGAAAGGACTTATGAAGCAAAAGAAAAATAATTAAAGAAAAGAAAAATGTTACATCTAGGGTTAACATCTACATCATATTAAATTGCCTTTTGTGAGTAGCCCGCTAAGAAGATGAACAATGAACCAACAACAGAGTTCCATATTTTCCCATAAAAAATAATATATCATGATGACTTCAAGGAACAAGTGAAGACAGGGAGTCTATAAAATGGAGTCACTTTACCAAGCTGCTAAAATTATTAACATGATGAAGATTGGGGCATGAAGAAAGATCATTCTTGTTCCAACTAGCCTGCAAACTTAAACTTTCTTGAACTTTCCAGCCCTGTGTCAGTGCCTGGATGTACATCTGGACCTCCTGAGAGCCCTGTGATTACTCCCTGAAGTGCTCACATTGCCAGGCCATCTGATGACCTCCTTGAAGAGCTCACATATGTGTCCACCCTGACATCCATTATCCAGACTGCAGGGGCTGACCAGACCTCCTGGCATCCATCGCCCCTACTGCCAGTTATCTGACTGATAACCATACTGGACCAGTCCTAGGGCTAAGGGTGCTGGACCGATAATTCTCAAGAAAGTACTTTTTAAAAAATCCCCACCCAAGGATATGTTTATTGACTTGTAGAGAGAGAGGAAAGGAAAGAGAGAGAGGGACCGAGAGACATTGATGTAAGAAACATCAATCAGTTGCCTCCCATACATGTCCCAACCAGGGATGGAACCCACAACCTAGGTATGTGCCCTGACTGTGGATTGAACCTTTGACATTTTGGTTTATGAAACAATGTTCCAACCAACTGAGCAACCTAGCCAGGGCTCAAGAAAATATTTCTTGCCATAAGAATTTTTCACTTTGCTTTCTGCTTTGAAACACCTCTGTGTCTTTGCCTAGTTGTGCTTCCAGTTTGCAAATTCCAAGACCCTTGATTAAATCTCTATCATTTATTTCTAACAAAGTCTAGATTATTACTGAGTTTGTTTGAAAACTTAAGCACAGTGAATAATTATCATATAATGTCAAAGAATCCTGTGGGAATTTGATAATAACAATAGAACATTAATTTACTATGTGTCATGTAATTCTAAGTATTTTATTTGTAATAACTCATTTACTTTTTACTACCACATTATACGATAGCAATAGAGTAGTTTTCTGGTCAAGGCATAGTCAGGTGAATTTGGCCAACTATCATAGCTTGTAGGAGGCAGCAGGATTGACTTGCCCAATTGTCACACTCGGCACAGAGCCTTGGGCTCATCCTACTTTTGCGTGTTAGGTGCTCTTGAGTTGTCTCCTATTAATGAGTGAGGTCCACATTGTCTTGTCCTCAATATCCCTGCTCAGCTCCTGTAGACTTCAGCCTACGGCTTCTTTTATAGCAGGGGCATCAAACCCATTTTCACGGGGGGTCAGCATCAGCCCCACGGTTGCCTTTAAAGGGCTGAAATAATTTTAGGACCGTGTAAATGTAACTACTCCTTAACTGTTAAGAAGTTGAAATTACATTTGGCCCTTCGAAGGCAACTGCGAGGCTGATGCGGCCCCCAGTGAAAATGAGTTTGACACCCCTGTTTTATAGTGTCAGTCCGTCCCGTATTTGAAGGATGCTTTTCCTGATGCCTCGCATGCCAAGCATTGTTGTCCTTTTCAGAGAACCCTGACTTTCATTATGTGCCCAAAGGAGGAGAGCTTCGGTTTTGTCATTTTTTTCTTTCAGTGACGTTTCAGGCTTTGTTTGCTGTAGTCCCCCCCCCTTGTTCATCTTCCTGGTGGTCCGGGGTATCAGTGGAGTTCTCCTCCAACACCATATGAAAACGAATCAATGTTTTCCTTTCAGCCTTCCTCACTGTTTATTTTCCACATCCATGCATAGTAATTGGGAATATGGGGATGTGGATGATCTCAGCTTGGTCTCTAATGACACATCTGTGCTTTTGGTGATCTTTCCTAATGAATTCTTCCATTGCTGCCCTTCCAAGTCTCAGTCTTCTCTTGATTTCTTGACTGCAGTCTCCATTTGAACTGATGATTGATCCAAGGTCAGCAAAATATTAATAATTTTGATGTCTTCATCGTTTATGTAACAGTGTATTTCTCCTGTAGTCATGATTCTTATCTTCTTGATGTTCAAATGCAATTCTGCTTTGGCACTTCCTTCTTTCACTTTCATCAGAAGTTGTTTCAGATCATTGCTTCCATACTTTTGGGTCCGATAAAACTGTTTTAATTTCTTTTAAAATGAGAAGGAAAACAAATTACCAATAATGTTAAGGCTGAAGAAAACATTTTAATGTACAATAGTAATATGTTCATCTTCATATCAATATAATTATAAATATAATTTTAAATATTATTTTATGGAACAAGAGGCCCACAAAAGTAAACGTATCTAGGGCCCACAAAAGTCTGAATGTGGCCCTCTGTGGCAGGGCTGCATTTTGGTCCCAACCAATGTGACATCAAACCTAGGTTTTTTTCTGGGAGACAATTTGCCAATGTCTCATATGGGCTAAAATAATTAAGACCCTTGATTACTTTTTAAATTATGAGAGTAAGGATATGGAAAATAATTTATGAGAGACATTAATTTATAATTGGGTTTATTTGAAACCAAACAAATACGTGATAATAAAAGGCTGATTCAATTTCAGCCGTCAACTTAGGGGCCTGGGTGAGTACTAGGTGCTCTGGATGAAACTGAACAAAGTGGGGAACAGAACTTGAGATGCTGTGAGTGAGGCTGAGTGGAGCAGGGAGCACGAGGAAGCCTGTGTGTATGCAGAGACAGACTGTAGACCTCTGCTAGACACATCCATTTAATGTCTGAGAGGCACTTGTGAGCGTGTTTTTGAACTTATTTTTAATGGGACTGGACAGGTGAAGAAAAGTGAGGGAAAAGTTAGAGGAAACTGTGCTTGGTAAAGTGGAAATCGGTGAGCATAGTCTGAGGGCTCTGAAACATTTTCATAACGGGTGTCTGTACATTTGAGCATAGCGGCCTTGAACATCATGTTAATCCTTGTCTTGAAAGTTCTGAAGGCTGATGCAAGATTTTAAGCAGTGGCGCGACATGCCCAGATGCATATTTTATAATAATCATTGGAAATATGGTGTGCCTCGCATCCAGGGATGATGTCAGAGGATGCAATGGAGAGAAGAGAATGTGCGTTCATTCAATCAAGAGATGCTGAATGCTACAAATACAGAGTGTAATTCTGTACTTGGTACATGATTCTTTTACAAGCTTAATGATGATGGAAGAAGAGAGAGAACTAGAAAGAGGTTTTAAAGTCAAGGTAAAATTTAAGACAGGAAAGACTTAAACAGCCAATTTGCTGAGAAGTTTTGCCAATGGAAAAGGTGGGGTTAAAGATATGCCAAGGAGAGAGTAGATATGCCACAGGAGAGATGAGACTGTGAAGAGGGTCACTTTGAGGAGGAGCAGGGCTACTCAGAATGGAGACAGAAGAACACTAGCCAGCTTGGGTATGGATGCAAGTAATTTGTCAGTTTTGGATGCGGTAATTGGGCAAAAATTGTAGAAATCCATGCTTCATGGTCTTTACTATGCCTCCGAAGTAGAAGACAAGGGTGTGGATCTTAAGAAGGGTCAATCAGGCTCAAATTCACAACTAACGCCTATAAGGGAACAGCGGCAGACTCGGCTGCCAGGCTCTCGTACTGGGCTCCGCCCATCTGAGCACACCCTTTAAAAATCCTCCTGGTACTGTATTTCAACCAATGGGTTGAGACTTTCCCTGTCCAATCAGAGCTGCACAGCTGCACCCTCATTTGCATCTTCATCAACCAATCAGAGTGGCTCCATAATGACCAATCAGAACACAAAAATCTGACCAATCAAGACAGTGTAATTTGGACCAATCAAACTGCAAATTTGAACTCCTCATTTGCATGGAAATTGCCCAATCAGGGACCAGAAACCTCCTGTATATTAGAGGCCTCCCCTTGCTCTGTAGGAGTACATTTTTCTCCAGCGCTTGTGTTTCCCTATTCGCCGAACTGTTCACCTGAGTAAAGTCTTTCCTTTTACCACACTCCATAAGGGGACTCCTGTTGGTTGGTTGGGTGGCAGCAACCTTTTGTTGGCAAGGTCACCTGGTGAATAATGTCACCACAGGCATTTTTGAAAAGTAATCTCTCTTCTGAAACAACGCAGAAAGGACAGCACCTGTGTTTCGTACAAATGGGTGCGGCAGGCCGTACCGCATAGGACTGGCTCGTGTATTCGCTCAGTATTTTGTTACTGTTCTCGTGCGGGGCGGGGTGCAGGGTTTGGTGGCCGATAAGGGGTGGCAGTCCTCTGCTGACGGCGTTTATTTACTCCTGCAGTGTGTTGTGCAGCGCCCAGCTTGGTCAGGAGATACTTATTTGGAGCCCACCTTTGCTGTAAAGCCTTCCAGAGAACTGCCAGTGCCCGAGGTCCTCCCTGGAGGGGAGGCACTGCCCCGCCGCAGCTGCAAGGTCAAGGCAACGGCCAGCACTTCCAACCCGCGGGGCCTCTCTCCAGTCTCCGCCCCTCCGTGGCTCTAGCCCCGCCTCGAGGCCCAGGCCACGCCCACAGTGGCTAGGGGCTCCGCCCTCCTCTCCCATTGGCTGGCCGTCCACGACGCCCGGAAGACCGGGTGGAGGAGACTTTCCCAGCGGCGTCGCTGGTGCCCTGGCTGCGCATGCTCGGGGAAGCGAGTGGGGTCCGGATCTGTGGGCCGGGTTGCGCGTTCTTGGGGCGGGAGGTGCGGGTCGGCGGAGGTGATCCCGGTGGGGCGGGTGGGGGGGAGGGCCGGGTGGCGAAAGAGCTTCCAACCGGCTGCGGGCAGCCTGGCTGCGGGCCGCGCCTGCGGCGAGATGGCGGTCCTGGTCGCCGAGGGCTGAGGCGCCGCCGCCCCGGGGACGCGCCGCTGCGAGCTCTGGAGCTGGTGAGGACGGTGGGGCGCGGACTGGGCAGGGGGCGGGCGGGGACTCTGAGGCCGTGCGCTCGGCCCGGGCGGACCTCTGCGGAGCGGGGTCGCGGGGCTGCCGGGTGGCCCTGGCGTAGGCCGGAGCGAAGTGTCCCGGTAACGGCTGCGCAGCTGCCCCGCCGCTCACCTTGTCCCCCTGCCACCCTGAGACGCCGGGTGCGCTTCCTTGCCCGCGCCTGGCTTCCCGCACCGCGTCTCGGACCGCGTCCTCCCCTAGTCGTCCGAGCTGCAGCCCCAGCGCACCCCACCTCCACCCCCGTGACCCGCCAGGTCCCAGTGACCTTGCAGTTTTTGCTAACGACTGGGACCTCCCCCTGCCGACCTTTACAAGATGTTAATTTTGTAGTTGGGTCATCGCTTTGCAACTTTTGAGGGATCATCCTGTGCTGGGTCGGTCCTTTACCCCGTCGTCTGGGAGTGAAGCTGCCTTGGCTCCCGTGATGACCAGACAAGACCACTCACTGCCTGTTAAGTTGACATTTTTTCTCTTCCAGGCGCTTGGCGTGGCTTTCCTTTTCTGTTGGATAAGTTTTGTATATTTGTGTGTGTGTGTGCAGTCTGATGTTCAAAAGGGTTTGAGTTAGTGCTTTAAAATGTTATTGGTAACAGTGGTGGAAGAGAATGATGTCTAAAGTTCTCGCTCCCCTTTCGGTGTTTTTACCTGAAACACCTGGTGAGCAGTTGCAGGCACGTTTTCGCAAGAATTCCCACTTAAGGATAAATCAGCCTTATGCATGGCACTGAGTCTCCACATTATAAAAGCAAAATGCACCCTTTTAAAAGAATGCACATGGGCATTCTTTTCTGTATGTGGTTTGTTGTTAGTCGTAAAGTAGAAAATTAGCTATTATGGAAATGGTCACTTTTTATAAGCAGTTAATATTTTTTTCAAATTGAATACTTAGTGGCCAAGTCTTGGGAGCCACTCAGATTGAGAAGCGTGAGATAAATGGAATAGTTCTTTCAGGTGCAGCTTATTGACATTTTCAACTAGTTCTTCCTGGACTTTGAAAAGTAGAAAGTAAAGGCTGTGTTTTGGGAGCCTGGTGTGATGGAGGATGTCACAGATAAAGTCCCTCTGCCTTCGAAGAGAGAATCTACTTTTCACCCCAGGGAGTCTGAAATTTCTTTTAGTACTTTGCAAGCATTTACTGCATGACTGTGCGGGGTATTTGGGGACTACAAAGGTGTACATGATGACGGTTTCTGCCTTCAAGGACTAGTGAGGTGGGTAGGACTATACATACATGCCTCGTTTGTCTTTTTTTAATCCTCACGCACGGATATAGGTGATTTTGTTTTTAAAGAGAGAAAGGGGGAGAAAGAGAGAAAGGATTGGTTTTCTCCTGTACACGCCCTGACCATGGATGGAACCCATGTGTGTGCACCCTGACTTGGGATTGAGCCCTCGACCTTTTGGTGCACAGCACTATGCTCCAACCAACTGAG
This sequence comes from Anoura caudifer, assembly GCA_004027475.1. Classification (NCBI taxonomy): domain Eukaryota; kingdom Metazoa; phylum Chordata; class Mammalia; order Chiroptera; family Phyllostomidae; genus Anoura; species Anoura caudifer. The sequence continues at coordinate 2,935 of PVKU01012856.1, read as the reverse complement.
CCACCTGGCCAGGGGTCATTTGTCTTTTAATAAATAGTTTAAAGTACCTGCAGAATTCACATTTTAAAAGGGAAAAGCCTATATGTCATTTGGGAAGGTGGGGTTTCCTGGCTTGTGAAATCTTTAAGGATGACTAAGAATCTTGACAGGCAAGGGAAAGTTAATCCAAGAAGACAGAAGGGACTGAGAAGAGCACAGAGTTTGTGTATCTGAAGAGATGGAAATAATTATGTTTGGATGGAACATAAAGTATCTGTACCAGTAGTGAGGATGATAAAGCTTGAAGTAAAAAAAATAGCCCAGTTTATGTTTGCTTTTAATGCAAGCGGATGACCTTGGATTTGGTAGACAGTGGGGGGGGGGGGTTTACAGATGACTTTGAGTTGAGAATGTAATGTAAAGCGGTTTTCAGAGGGTTAATCTGGCCGCTGTTGCGGTGTGGATTGGAGTAGAGAAGACCTGGAGAACACCTCGAGATTGCTGTGATCATAGGTAGCACGGGGCTGAGCTGTGGCCGCATATACGGGAATGGCAAAGAAGAAGGAAGTCGTAGATTAGGCAGAATTGGTGATGAGAGTAACCTAAGGTTCTGACTCAGGTTATTTGGGTGAGTGGTGGTAGGATATTGAGCACGTTCACAGAAGCTTTACATTCGGCACGTGTTACTTTGTAGCAGGAGTTCTCAATCTTCCGGGGATTAGTAATCCTTGGTGGAATTAAAGAAACCTGGCCTGGAAAATTCCCACACGCACCTGTGCTTTCTGCGGAGCATTTTCGCGCACAGGTGGCAAGCACAAGACCTGTGGGCCGAATCCGGTCCTCATCTCTTCTCATCCAGCCCGGCATCTTGTTTCTGCCCAGCGGCAGTGCCAGTCCCTTGCCCCCAGTGAAGGAGTGGTTACATTTATACAGTCCTAAAACTACGTTCAGCCCTTTTTCTGAGGCTGATATGTGGCCCCCTGCCCCTGGTGACAATGAGTATGATTCCCGTGTTTCAGAGAGTCTGGACCACCTGAAGCTTGTTCGTGGAACCCCTGGACCAGTGGGTTGGCCTGGAGGCAGCTCTCGGAATTAGTTGGGCCTTTTAAAACCCTAGAACTCTCCAGTTCTTTTATTTACTACTTAGAACCCTTACTGTAGAGACACACTACATTTACACCTAAGGACCCTATCTCCTTACACTTGTGTCGTTGTTTCCAGTGAATTTTGACTAACTTACGTTATTTGCTATTATGTTACTGAGCAAACTAGCCCAAGAGGTTAAATGATTTGCCCCAAGTATTTCATGAGCAAGTGTGTCAAGTGGAATCAGGAGTTGGTTTCTCTCTTGTATGACGCATGCAACTGATTGATTATCGTTGGGTATAGTTACTGCCTTTATGTGACCTTGTCAGTGAGGGCTAGATGGTCCTTGGAGGTTCCTTCCAGTTAACAATTAGTGGTTCTTGACTGTTAGGTTTTCATTGGACACTCTGTGGACTCTTCTTCTTTCCATGTGATGGAATGCTGGTGAGGCTGAGGGGTGAACTGGGTGTGTGGAGAGCAGGTAGGGATATTAGGCCAATCATTTACTTCCTTCCTTTGTAATCTCAGTCTGGATTGGCGGGTGGGATAGGGTGAGGGGGGGTGGGAGGAGAAGTAAATGAAATTTACTTCTGGGACTGTGTGAGTATTTGGAATTATAGTTACAGGCACAGTTTGGAGATATTGTGGATTTGGTTCCAGACACCACAATAAAATGAGGTTTCATCTTTTTGCTGCTGGAGGTTCTTGTCTTCCAATAGTTTAAAAAAAACAAAAACAAAAAAAAACCCAGCTCCTGTGAAGTGCAGTGAAGCGAGATATGCTTGTAATACACTCCTTGTGTCTGGGTTTTGAGGAAATTAGGCAAAAACACAAGGAACCAGGTAAGCATTATTTTGGTTATTTATTGCTATGTAACAACCCTAAAACCAAAGACAACCTTTTTTTTTTTTTGGGGGGGGGGGGGATGGGTCATGGGTTTGCCCTCCCAGGCTGCCAGGCTGGTCATTTCTTGAGCATTTCTGCTGGTTTTGCTGGTGGTCACTCGATTGGCCATATTCACCTGGCAGTTCCCCTGGGTGCTGGTCTGTCTGTCTTTCTCTCTCCCTGTCTTTCTTCTTCTTCCTCTTGTACCATATGGTCTTGTTGTCTCAGGGCCCCTTGCTCGCCAGGTGGCCCCTTATTTCCAGGTGGCCTGGGAAACTCTTGGGAGCTGACAACTGAAACTACCTAGTCCTTTCAGTGCTTTGTATCTGGGCCCTCCTTAAGGAATCAAGGAATAAGGTAATGCTCATCCATCCAGGAGCAGGTAGATTTCAAGACTGGAAGCTAGGTTTTTCTCACTTTATGTTCATCTCTTGTCTTTATGTCACTGTCACTTTATTTTAGTAGCCCTCCCCTCCCCCCCCAAGTTCAGGTTATCTAAGGCTAACTGGAGTGAAGGAAATGAGTGTTCTGTTGTTATTGTGTTATAGCTTCTGAGTAGACTAAAGAGTCAACATCTCATTTAAAGAATTTAGGTGTGGCTTTGGAGCACTTTTGAAGCATTTCGGGCACACTCAAAAACAGGCTTCTGCGTCCTAGTGCAAATCGGCAGATTTCTGAAAATAGTTCCCTGGCTGTCGTAGGGAGGAACTTGGTGCTTGACCGTCCTGAGAAACATGATCATGTAGATGGGCGGCAGGGCTGGGACACAAAGAAGGGGACAGGTAGAGTTACCTTACGGTGTTGCCCAGTCGCTCTCCTCTCTGCTTTAAATTATTTGGGTAGTTTAAAGGTGTAGTAGCATTGACAGAATTGTAGGTATGGCGGCTCTTTATCTAAGAAACATAAGTTCTTATAATAGCTCTTTGGTATACCCATAATTCTGATTAAATGAGAAGGGAGAAAGCAGACTGTTGAGTCCTGGTTT